>NW_018923317.1:16290-115727 GCF_002207925.1 Prunus avium
ATTTCCATTGATTGGAAACCTGCTTCAACTTGGTGACAAACCGCACAAGTCCCTTGCCAAAACACATGGCCCTTTGATGAGCCTAAAACTAGGCAAAGTAACAGCCATTGTTGTTTCTTCAGCAGCCATGGCCACGGAAGTCCTCCAAACCCATGACCAGTTCTTATCCAACCGAACAATCCCCGATTCGATTCGAGCTCATGATCACCACACTGTTGGCCTACCATGGATTCCAGTTTCAACCCTGTGGAGAAACCTTAGGAAAATATGCAACACTGAACTGTTTGCCAATAAAATGCTTGATTCTAACCAAAACCTCAGGCGCAAGAAAGTGCAGGAGCTCATTGGACAAGTCCACAGAAGCAGCCAAGCTGATGAAGCAGTGGATATTGGGAGGGCAGCCTTCACAACAACACTGAATTTGTTGTCTAACACAATTTTTTCCATTGATTTGGCCGACCCAAGTTCTGAAATGGCCAGGGAGTTCCAGGAGATGGTGTGTAATATTATGATGGAGGCTGGGAAGCCAAATTTGGGAGACTATTTTCCTGTGCTTAGGAAGATTGATCCCCATGGCAGAAGGCGGAGGATGACAGAGTACTTTGGGAAGATATTGGATCTGCTTGACGACATAGTAAACCAAAGGTTGAAGCTGAGAGAATTGCCTGGTTCTACAACAAAAGATGATTTGTTAGATACCCTTCTCAACATTACTGAGGAAAACAGTGAGGTGATCAACAAAAATGAAATCTATCATCTGTTACTGGTCAGTCCCATAATCTTCTTCAAACTGTTTGATATTTTTAGTTTTTTGTTTCTTCTGGTATAAACAATGCTTTGCCCATTAATAAATTCCGAGCACACACAAATACAGATATGTGAAAGTGGTACAGCATATTCAAAAATGCAAATTGCTTACTGTCTCAGTCACTTTGAGGCTTTCAATTGCTTATGATTTTAATGGTTATGTTTGCTGATAGGTTCTATTTGTTGCTGGATCAGACACAACTTCATCCACATTCCAATGGGCAATGGCAGAGCTACTGCACAACCCTGAGGTTTTGTCAAAGGCCCAACTAGAGCTTGAACAAGTAATTGGCAAAGGCAACCCAGTTGAGGAATCAGACATTGCTAGACTGCCTTACCTGCAAGCCATAGTCAAAGAGACCTTCAGGTTGCACCCTGCAGTTCCTTTGTTACTTCCCCGAAAGGCGGGAGCAGATGTAGAAATCAAAGGATTCACAGTACCGAAGGGTGCACAAGTGCTTGTTAACACATGGGCTATTGGCAGAGACCCCAGCCTCTGGGATGAACCCAATTCATTCAAGCCAGAGAGGTTCTTGGGATCAGAAATTGATGTTAAAGGCCGGAACTTTGAGCTTATACCGTTCGGAGCTGGACGAAGAGTATGTCCTGGATTGCCATTGGCAATGAGAATGCTGTACTTAATGTTGGGTACTCTTATCCATTCCTTTGATTGGAAGCTTGAAGATGGGGTCACACCAGAGAACATGAACATGGATGATAAGTTTGGCATCACCTTAGAGATGGCCCAATCCTTGCGAGCTGTCCCTGTCTCTTTGTAAATTGTAAACTTCATGTTTGCATCAGTATTTCATGAAATGTTATTGTTCTGCCAGCTTAATAATATTAATAAATAAATAAATAATTCTCTTCTTTTTTTTTACAAGTAATTCATAACTGTGCTATAAGTCGTGACTTTAACCAAAAACTAAAAGCCACAACCCCACAGTTTTCTTGTTTAGGCAAGATTTCATTCTGCTGGAAGTCACCACCATTCACAGAATATTCACTTATATTAAATACATGATTAGAAATGGCCGGCTTCTTAGCAAGGGAAGGCTCTTTTTGTTGTACAGCCAAATCATTCAAACAGAAAAACTTAGATGGAAAATACAATTTTCAAAGGGCAAATCTGAATTTGTTTAAAGACACTCCAACAAGCTAGCACTATTGGATTGATGAGAAACAACTATAGTAGAACAAGTAATGTTGGGTTTTCTCTCTGTCTGGAAAATGCAACTATGAAATGAAATGCAATGCAAAATTCCCACACTATTTCTTCAGGCCAAAACGTATCAGACCCTTTATGCAGGTGGAACAATCACAACGGAATATAGCACCATTTCAAGGACAAAAACTTGGGAAGGAGTGCCCTGCCACGTTGCAGGTATTGTCCAGTTAAAACATGTCTGGTGTAAAGAACATGAATCATTAAAAAAAAAACTAATAACATATGACATGTTGTTACTAGAGAATTACTAGAAAACTGCTTCCACTTGAATATAAGAGCTAAATGCAGTCTGCTTCAGTAAACTTTTTCTTTTATTCCGACAAATAGAGGAGGTTCGTTGTAAGGAAAAAAGAAATACAGATTGATAGTAAAATGCTATAAGATAGATATTGAGGGTGACAAAACCAACTAGACTAGTACAAGAGATAAAGGGGACTTTCCATGGTTCCATCAGGTTCTAGCAATTCCTTCATTCTAATGGTAATTTGACAGCTATTGGGCTCCTAACTGAATATTGATCAGAAACCCATGTCAGAGATCCCTCAGCATACTGAACAACTAGTGGAGTTTTACCCGATTTTCCTCCACCCTTGCTTCGTCTAAAAGTAACCGCGTATTTTGCCTTCTGATTCACCTCTGAGAATGTAATAAGTTTAGGCTTGATGCTGACACTGATTCCTTGGGGTGGAGCAACCTTTATAGCATATGAAGAATCAGCCTTGCCAACGTCTGTTACCTCTCTTGTATAAGTCTGAGGAGTGAGCCCCAATACAACGGAAAATGAAGGATAATTTAGTTGAGCTTCAGGTATGGGTTTTTCCAAAGAGCAGTTCACCTTGCCTTGCAACAGAACCCCAACATGTCTGTCAGTGTAATTCTTACCACACAAGTAAGGTATGTAATCAAGGGGTTTGATGTCATATACAAGGCCCAGATCATTTGCCTTTGATGGGTTTGGATGGCCTGTGCCAATGGCAAAGACACTGGCTGGCTGGAGTGTTTCATCAGTGCTTGGCTGGCCTTTCTGGTTTACAACCTCAGCTGTAGTCATGATTGCAGACTTAATAGCAGCAGGTGACCAGTCAGGGTGGGAACTCTTTAGCAAAGCTGCAATGCCACTCAGGTGAGGGCATGACATTGAGGTACCTGACATCACATTGAAGTTTGATTTCGAATTCAATTTCCTCTTGTCAGTAGGGAAAGGTGAGGCTGCTAGAATGCTCACTACCAGTCCAATAATGTCAGGCTTCAAAATCCCGGGACATATGGAGCTTGGTCCCCTAGAGGAGAAGGAAGCCGCCATGGGAGCAGATGAGTTTCCAATTACAGTTCCTTTGAATTTGACTGTGGCTATCGGTTTAGAGGTTGTGTTTATATAGTGCTTGATGTTCAGGCATGCAGCATAACTCAAATGGGATGCAGGAAGAACATGAGGGTCAGTGTAGGTAGTAAAGCCTTCCTGTTCTTGGTTCACAAGAAGCGTGGCGGCTCCACCTGCAGCTTTCACTACTTTTCCTTGATCCAGTCTACTTATTTCCATACCTCTCTCACAGAAAACTACTTCTCCTTTCACATTAATATCTTTCAGTGACCCATTGTTACAGTTTTGAGTAAGCATTTGACCATTAATGCCTGGTTGAACCAAAGTATTTGGAGTTTAACCCTTTAGTAGAATTAGGCTGAAAAATTGACTCCCCATCAAATTCATCCCCATTTCCAAGTCTAGCTGTTGCTATTATGCTTCTATCAATGGTGCTTGCTCCTACAGTGAGAATCCAAGGAGCAGCATTATATACACTATTGGAGGATGGGCCAGAATTCCCAGCCGAACAAACCACAAAAATTCCTCTTCACATTGCACTGAAAGCAGCCAATGCAATACTGTCTTCAAACAGTTGACCGAAATTTAGAGAGGTCATGGAGATGGAAATCACATCGACACCATCCTCGACTGCAGCATCAAACCCTGCAAGGACATCAGTACTTGAACATTCATAAAGAGAGCAGACCTGGTAAGTTGCCAAGTGAGCATGAGGCGCTACGCCAGAAGCCGTGCCATTGGCATTGTTATATAGATTGGCACCTCTCACAAAATTCCCAGCAGCCGTGCTAGCAGTATGAGTGCCATGGCCTATCTCATCAACTGGTTGAGCACTAGAGAAGTCTGTAAAAGGTTGTCATAGACTTGGAAACTTCTTGCACCAATGATCTTGTTGTTGCAGACGAATGTGTGATTAGCTGTCTGGTTGAAGTCACACCTGCCTTTCCATCTATCTGGTGGAGGAGGCAATCCTTCGTCCCGAAACGAAGGATGATCTGGTAACCCGCAGGTGTCCATAACACCAATAATTACACCCTTGCCGAAATTTGATTCTTTCCAGAACCCCTTCTCCGGGTGCAGGCCCAGAAATCCAGGACTATGAGTTGTTTGCAAAAAAAAATTTCGTCTCGTTATGAATAGAAAGAACCTCTTCTTTCTTCTCCATGGCTTTCACTTCCTCTGCTGTCAGTCTTGCTGCAAACCCAGTAACCACATGCCGGTATGAGTAAAGCAACCGTTGCTGCTGGTGCTCGGTGCTTGCAGTGGTGACAGGCAAAAGTGACTGATACCACCTGTGCAAACTTTCTGATTGCATAGAATGCAGACCCTCTGGCTTGTGGGCATAGACAATGTTTGTCTGGAGGTTGTTTTGGCTCAGTGAAGCAACTTCTCCTTCTTGAGCTAAAGAGACATGAAACATGAAAGCTATGGTAAAAAGCAACGTGAACTTCATAATTGGCAACACTCCACACATATTGTTCTTCTTTTCACTCAGTATTGCTTGAAGGTTTGAAGAATTACCATTGCAAACCTCATGCCTGTATATAGTAGAGAGGGCTTTCATTGTCTGCAGTTTGGACTTGTAAAACAGGCTGGCAAGGTTTACATTGTTTAAAGTTGAATGAATAAAGTTTTGATGCTTCAAGAGACAGGTTTTGGGATTATTAATTGTAGATGAATGGTTTATTTGTCGATTTGTTTCGGCATGTAGTTTATTTATAGATTTCGGTCCATGGATTAATATGGCCTGCTTAATCACAGTTTTAGTTTATTCATTAGTTTTCTATTTCTTAAAAATACTGCATTCTCTTCACGTACCCCTTCAAATGCTCAAATCTATTACAGTGGTTTCTATTGGACCATACCTTCTGCTCTTCTAAGGAACAATACCTTTTCATTTCTCCCAAGGTTTAAGGTCAAATCCTTGCCAATTCATTGAAGGAAGTTCTTATGAGAGTGATGGTTTTTGCCAAAAGCACCATGCAAACTTATAGTAATTAGCTCAAAGTTTTGACTTCAGCCAAAAGTTACTGTTCTACATTCCAAGTGATGAACAATCCACCACTCAGTACTTCTAAATTAACCATTGGGGGAATTACTAGAAGGGTTTTGGAGGTGGAGGAAGATGAGCGGTCCGGAGAACAATCATAGCAATGAAAAATCATGGTAGAATAGCAGAATTGGTGGTTTTTAATAAACTAATCCTCAGAAAAAGCAAAAAAAAAATAATAATAATAAAATTGTTTTGGCCAAATCTTCACTCTGAGAGGAACAAACTTGTAAAAGAAATTTTTTTCTTGAAGGGTTGATCACTAACTTGAACCATTTGTGCATCATGCTCCCCATTAATAAGCACCCCAAAAGAAAGAAGCTCAAACATATAAATTTGAAAAAGCAAGAAACCCCATCAAAATTAAAATCTGAATCAACATGAAGGCAATATAAAAAATTTATTCAAAAAGAACATTGCACCTTAAAATTTCTGAAAACAGTGTCCTCCCCCACTGCAGCAATCTTGTGCCTTTGCCCTCGATGCTTCAACTTTCAAGCAGATTATAATCATTGGAAAATAGTTACCAATGAGGGGAAAATGCTGGAATTACCACTGACTCAGAGTAGAGTAGTAATTAACGAAAGAGTACAATACAATGAAACCCAGAAAAAGTTTTCTCTTCAGGCGGTCCAAGGTTTCAATTTTCAAACAATGAAGGTAAAAATGGCCTGGAAATGATTAAAGCACTTGCGGTAAATGCTTTATTATTAGTAAAATAATTGTGATGACATTGACAACAGGGTTTCGTGGTGTAGTTGGTTATCACGTCAGTCTAACACACTGAAGGTCTCCGGTTCGAACCCGGGCGAAGCCATTGTACAATTTTTTTTAAATTTCTGTCCATTTCTCAAGCTGGAGTCTAGAATTTTTATTTTTATTTTTTTAAATGCAATAATGTGAGATGCATATCGTACCAACTAAAGAAGAAAGCAGAGCAAATAAACAAGGGATTTCACAAGAGTTTTTGACTGGAAACCAAAGAGTGAAGCAGGAAGATTGTTTGAGAAGCTTGAGACCAAGTTGATCAGGTCTGAAATTTATTTGAGAGGGAGATTGTCCATGTTTACGTCTTCATTTTTTGATGATATAGTGCCCTTTACTAGCCAAATGACATCAAGAGAAATAGCTTAGGTGCTAGGGAACAACAACCTTCCATCTTTTCTTGCTCAAATTAAGCAGCCACATATTGGCTTTGAAAATATGAAAATAAGCTAAATATACCAAACAATTTAAGCAGGATTTGATCTTGCTTTGGACGTAAATTATGAGTAGCATTTAATGCACCTCACCTAATCCTACTTAGCAAGTTACCCACGTGAGAAATGGATGCAAAGGCTGTTTCTAATATGGACTTTGTAACCATGTTTTGGTTATTAGAGCATCTTCAACAGAGTTTTCTTGAGAGAGAGAGAGAGAGAGAGATTCGGGATGTTGATGAGATTGGTTTTCTACTTTTCCTTTTAATATATTTGAATTACAAGAGAGAAAAAGAGAGAAAAATAATAAAATGTTGGAGGAAACACCTATTAAGTAGTTTGTTATGATGACTTTTTAATTTTTATTATTATAGAATTTAGCTAAAATTTGGAGACTCTCATGGAGATGCTCTTAGCTACTCCGCAGCTGCAACCTAATTCCTTCCTTTTGGATTGAAAAAGTTATTGTCCAAATTATTTTGTTCCTTTTTAAAGCCATTGAATTGACCTAAGTCAATTTTGGTTCAAACAAATTTGTTTAGTTTGGATTCTAGGAAAAGCATGGATCCAGAGCCATGGGTAGGAGGAGGACATAAATGGAGGTATAGCAAAAGAAGCTCTTGTTGAACCATCCCGATAAATATGGTTTTTTATTTTATTTTATGGAGGCCAAAATGGTCTTCCCATTGCATATTTTGGAGCAAGGATATTGAGGTTGCTTGGTAGCGGTCCTGTAAAAATGTTTGGTGAAGGAATGCATGCGCCACCATCATAGATTTTACTCTTTGCTTTAAAACTACACATGTTGCTTGCTTAATTAAAACTACACATGTGGTATTTAGTTTCTCTATTTTATTTCAGAGTTATTTACACTAATACCCCTTTGAGGTTTTTGATGCTTTCACAAAACTCTTTTAAGTTTCAGAAATTACACGAACACCTCCTGAGATTTCAAATTGTCTTCACAAAACCACTTTTCATTGATTGTTCATCCAAAACTTGATGATTTTACAAATAAAAACTTATGCAAATGACAAAATTAACCTCAATGAATGTGTGTGCAAGCTAATCTCAAAGGCTAACTTTGTCATTTGGAGAAATGTCATCAATCTTTGGACGGAAAACCAATGAAAATGGGTTTTGTGAAAACAATTTGAAACCTCAGGGGGTGTTCGTGTAATTTCTGTAACCTCGAGGGATTTGTGAAAATACAGAAAACCTCAAGGGATGTTAGTGTAAATAACTCTTTATTTTATGGCTTTCCACAAATAAGCTCATTCTAACATGACATATTATACAAAAACCCATAGAGTCTATTTGGAGGGAAAAAATCAAAATTAGCCACTTATCATTTTCTAATTGGTTCTTATACTATGGATAATTCTTATAAGTTATTCAGATAACAAGATAAGATAAATATATTATTTAGTAATGGGAAAAGAAGGGTAATATTGACTTATCTGAATTCCTATCCCAGGAACACTACAATGGCAGCATGTGAAAAAAGGCGGGTTTTAGAAATTAATTAATTTCCTTCCATATTCAAAGTAAGATATATTATTTCATACTTTTTGGTTAATTTTTTCTATCTAGACATAATTTCAAGATAAGTAACCTTGATAAATAGTTCTATTATAGAAAACGTATCGTCGTAATTACATCATATAAAATACATAGGGAGAAAAAATAGGTACGTCAATTAGGTGCAATACTCATAAAACTGCATCCACCCAAAACAAATGGTAATTTTCGCGTCTCTCGAAAGGAGAGGTAGAGTTAGGGTTTCCTATAGGGAGGTTGGACTTGCGACGATGGCTATACTGAGAGGGTTTCTGCTATTTTCCCATTGTTTCTTGCCACAATGACTTGTTTTGCTCCGTGCTAACTGTCGAGGGTGAATTCTTACGTAGGGTGGAAGGTTACGGTGAGATTGCCTGTGACATACATTTTCTGCTTGTGGGGTTTTGGACATGGAGGAGGTTGAAAAACAGTTTGGGGTGAATCTGTTTTTGTCAAAGAAAGAACGTATGAGTCTAATCTTTGAGGAAGAGGATATTGGAGATTTATGGAAAGGTTCTTAGTTCACGTTGGTGGATAGGGTTGTGACTCACAAGTCTATTAATTGGGAGGCGTTTGAGAGTGTTTTCATGAGACTGTGGCGAGGCAACTACGGGGTATCTATAAAGGAGATCGGGGAGCGTCGCTTTTTGGTGAGATTTGCCAATCAGAATGATAAGCAGAGGATTTTAGATATGGAACCATGGACTTTTCGGGATGGATTGGTTCTGCTAGCGGAAGTTCGTACTGGAGCCGACGCGAGGACGGTGCTTGTGGATATGGGTGTTTTTTGGGTCCAACTACATGATATTTCTCCTTTAAATATGATCATGATGGCGGCTAAGAAAGTGGGGGCCCTGATAGGCCAGGTTTTGGAGGTGGACTAGGCTAATGATGTAGATTGCATAGGCAGATTTTTGAGGGTTCATATCAGGTTTGACGTGGGAGAGCCATTGATGCGGGGAACCTTCGTGGTGTTTCCAGGGGAGGGCTCTCGGTGGATTGACTTTAAGTACGAATTCCTCCCAAAGTACTATTTTGTCCGTGGCTGTCTTGGCCACCCTAGCCGCATATGTTTGGAACAACGAACAGAGGAGTCTGGAAGCAGTAATGTGTGATCTGGAAGTGTTGAAATGAGTTGGTTTTCAATGGGGTGATGGTACATCCCTATGATGTGGTGGCCTTGCTATTGAAACAGGTGGGAGAATTCAATTAGGTGCATGTGGAAAAGCATACACAAATGCAGGAGCAGAGTGATCCTTCTGATCCTGTTTGGACTAGCCCTCCCCCAAGTTTGGTCAAACTCAATTGCGATGGGGATTGGGAGGCTCAAACAGGAAGAGGGGGTGGGGTGGGTGCTCTGAGATGGCATAGGCTGCTTCATAAGTGTGGGAGGCTATGGGGAATTGTGATGTGTCTCTACGTTAATGGTGGAGGCAGAGGTGATACGGGAAGCTTTAACCCGGTGTTTGGAGTTTGGAGTTTGGGTTTGACAAGGTGGCGGTGGAATCAGACTCACTTAGTTTGATCAAAATGCTCAATCAGGAGGTTGCTATGGATTTGGAGATTGAAGGAATTCTATTTGATATTCAGTGCTTGACTCAACATTTTTATCAAGTGGAGTTTATGTATGCTCTGAGAAAATGTAACCAAGCTTCCCATTTAGTGGCAGCTTATGCTTTTTGTAGTGGTGGCATGCTTAGTTGCGATATTGTTTGTCCTAAATGGCTGTTTAATTGCCTAGCCCAAGATGTAAACTGCTCTATTTGTATTTAATATATCTTCCTATCTTTGTTATTAAAAAAAAAAAATACAAAAGGAGAAAATATTCACACACCAACGACAGGTCGCTATGTGAACTTAAAGATGTCCATATGGACACAATTGCCCCTAATCAAATATTCCATCATGATAGTGATGTACCAAGGATCTCAAACAATCAAATCGAGTAATTATTCCACACTCTTAAGTTAAACGGCTATCTTGCACAATCAAATTGAGTATTATCCCCGTTCCCAAGTCAAACACTAATTTTACACCAATTACATACCAAAATTATAGAGTTTCAATATAAAAACAGCAAAGAGAAACTAGTATTCACCATTCCGAAAAAATCTCATATGTTTATTGACTGGATAATGTCTGATGATTTTTCTGAATTGCTAAGATTTTGAAAGATATTATCTACTCGGAATAACCAATATCATGGAGGAATCAATAAATGCATTGTGATTGGCTGGTAATATTCAAACAGCAGTCGTCTGCTCCGATGCACGTGTTCTCCCACGCAGTAACTGTTGTTGACTGTGAAGCGTCTAAGATTTACCGCTAACAAACAGCGTCTTTACTCTCCTTTCCCCTTTTTTTTTTAGCCATATATATAGTTAAAAAATAGAGAAAGTAAAATAGCGGTCAGAGCCGAGTCACCCGCGACCAGAAAATCACATTACACCATTCACAACACCGACACTCCAAACACAAGGAATTTTCCTATAAATCTAATACCTCATCCTAATCCGACGGCCCCAACCCCACCCTCTTCCCCCCAAATCTGAATGCCCACCGTCTGATCCCATCCCCACACACAAAAACAAAAGTAACCAAAACCCCACCCTCTTAGATCTAAGCCAGAGAGAGAGCGCGAGAGTCTGTCTCCGACTGTTGGGCTCTTCAAAATTTTTAATTCCCATTTTGCTCTCGATGGTGGAGGCACAGACATGGACGACGCGTCGTATGAGCAACCCCCGGCTGCAGGACACGACGTCGTCGCCGGACCAGGTCGTGGACATCCCAGCCACGCCTACTGGCGACGTCCGCAATGGCACAAGCTACGGGTTCTCCTCCGCCGTCGGATCGCTGCTCTCCCCGACGCTGTCTACGGCGGCGATCATCGCCTCCTGGTACCTCTCCAACATCGGCGTCCTCCTCCTGAACAAGTACCTCCTCAGCTTCTACGGCTTCCGCTACCCCATCTTCCTCACCATGCTCCACATGATCTCCTGCGCCGCCTACAGCTACGTCGCCATCCACCTCCTCGAGCTCGTTCCACGTCAGCACATCCTCTCCCGCCGCCAGTTCTTCAAGATCCTCGCCCTCAGCGCCATCTTCTGCTTCTCCGTCGTCTGCGGCAACACCTCACTCCGCTATCTCCCCGTCTCCTTCAACCAGGCCATCGGCGCAACGACGCCTTTCTTCACCGCCATCTTCGCCTTCATCATCACCTGCAAGAAAGAGTCCGCCGAGGTCTACGGCGCCCTCCTCCCCGTCGTCTTCGGGATCGTGGTCGCCAGCAACAGCGAGCCGCTATTCCACCTCTTCGGCTTTTTAGTCTGTGTGGGGTCCACCGCCGGACGAGCTTTGAAATCCGTCGTTCAGGGAATCCTGCTCACCTCCGAAGCTGAGAAGCTCCACTCGATGAACTTGCTTCTGTACATGGCTCCAATGGCGGCCTGCATTCTGCTGCCCTTCACTCTGTACATCGAGGGCAACGTGGCGGCGGCGACGGTGGAGAAGGCCCGGAGCGACCCTTTCATTGTTTTCTTGCTGGTCGGGAATGCCACGGTGGCTTACTTGGTCAACTTGACCAACTTCTTGGTGACCAAGCACACCAGTGCATTGACTCTGCAGGTGCTTGGCAACGCCAAAGCGGCGGTGGCGGCCGTCGTTTCGGTGTTGATATTCCGGAACCCAGTCACGGTCATGGGCATGACCGGGTTCGCGGTGACCATCATGGGGGTGGTGCTTTACAGCGAGGCCAAGAAAAGGTCCAAAGTTACAACTCATTGACAGAGACAGAGAATAAAGATTGAAATTGAAACCACAAAAAAGAAAAAAAAATGATCATTCATTTTGACTGCCTCAAGATTCGGGTACGAATTTGTTTTGTGTTTTAGTTAATTAATTGTTTTGATTTTTATGGCATGGTAAGGGAGAGGGTGAAGTGGAATTGGAACTGGAGTGTATAGGATGGTGGGGAAAGAGGGAAATTGGAAAAGGTTGAGCTCTTTTTTTCTGCTCTTTTGAGGTTTAATTGTTGTTGATAGAGGGGGGTGGGTGGTAGAAGAGAATATGTAAGTTTTTCTCTTTCGCTTGACCCTGTGTGTAACTTTATATGATATGCTCTGCATTTTGAATTGAAAACATACAAGTATTTTATGGGGAGGAAAAATTCCTCTTCCAGATTCAATTTGTTAAAAAACATGTTCTCTGTTCCTTTGGCCCTCTTTCAATGTGCAAGTTTTGCTAATTTCTTTTGTACTTTGCAAGTATGTTTTCGTGTTTCCGGCATTGTTTAGCTTGTTTGTTTTGCATTCAGTGTTTCGTTATGGTTATGCAACTATTCGGACTTTAGGTTTAGAAGGAACAATTCTAGACAAAGCATAAGAATAGAGTTTATCCGGGTGTATGTAAGATGGTTAATTACGTATTAAGATCGTAATTATGTGGAATCGAACTTCAAGAAATAGCTTTTTGACAATCTGATAACATAACATGTCAGATATAGGCATGATATGTTAGAATCTTGTAGCTGTTGCACGTTGTTCACCCAAATTTTCCTTTTCATCTGATGCTAACAATTATTTAGAATCTAGGTTTAATTTTCTTTAAATCATTGCAACAATATTGCTTTGCTGATGATATCGCAATTAGCATCGACCTATCAGAATATATTTCTCTTTTGTTTCTTCTCATGTGTATTGGCTTATTAGGAAAACCAATGAGAACAGGAAGACGGTTAGTTAGATCACAAAACACCCAGTTGGTTTCGTGTCTAGATTTAGTTTCCTTGTTTGACTTATTGCTACTCTGGCGAAGGATTTTGAGTTTGACTTGGAGATCATATTTCTATCACTTAAGAAGATGTCAGTAAGTGATTGAGTTTACATTAAACTTAGTCTGACTCTATTTTAATGTAGTTCAAAGGTTATTTTTGGTTGAACTCAGCAACATAGGAGGTAAAATCCTGAGTTTCTGTCATGGAAAGTCAGGAAGATAGAGATTTCATGTAGTTTCCTACAAGTTTTCCTCTTTGAGATGTGGAAATTAGATACCCTGCTAGGCAGTTGTTGATGGATAAATCTATCCTGTCTGTACCATTAGCAGCCACACCTTAACCTGGCCCATCATTCAATTCCTAGAAACTCCATCTAGTTGGGAATATGCTTGCCTATTTGATTTGCCGCGTGGCAACAATCCATATGCTCCATATGGTCTAGTTGCTTGTTCTGGATGAGGATGGCAAAACATTGGTTTGAAGTGTCATGTTGTCGGTGACAATGGTGATGTGGTTATGTTTTATCCCCTGGTTTGGCATTTACTGGGAAGCAGCCTATCAGCATCAAGGAGAGGTGAGACATGAAGACATGCAATCTAATTGCACTGGACTACTCTCTCTAGGTGCACCTGGTGGTTGAAACTTTCTTGTTTGGTGCAGCTATTTTCAATTTATTGTTCTTGCGAAAGATGATGATGGGTTTTAATTCTTTTGACTGAAATGTGCTTCGATTGCGATTAGATGCAAATATTACATGATGTGGAGAACAATTCATCCAACGTTTGTAGCATCACAAACAGATTGCAAAACTCACACTTATTAATAACTGGAAAATGAATTACCCAAACACAGTGTTACTGAAAAACAGTTACGACGCTAGGATTAGCGGCCCCAAGCTTAACGCAGATCACCCATGTATTGCTCCAAGTTGACACTTCTAGTTGGTGTAGCCCCAGGTGGGGGCTTTGAGCATCCCAGGAAGGTCTGCTTTTTTACCAGGTGGGACTGGGGGCAGGAGCAGACCATGAAGGGTTGCTGTTTTCCCAGGTGGGGCTGGGGCTCGGAGCAAACGACGATGGAAACACAGTTATAAGAAGCTTCTGGCCACCCATTGCACAGTGCTGGGCAACACCACAAATGTACCATTTTCTTCCAGGGGTTGCAAGGGTGATCACATCATGTCCACTGGTTAATGGCACACTGTCTAATGGAGCTGAACATTGCTGGAAATCAGTCCCATTCACTTTGAACACATTGTGGACTCCTTTTGGATAGTTAAAAACTGCACAAGAACAAAGACCACAGAAATATTGGATGAGTTCCCAGAACACTATTCTAAAAAAGAAAACGAAATCAAATGAGCTTAATTTTTTTAAAAAAAAAATTTACCAAGGTTGTCGCCAACATAGAACATCTTCCCCCGTGCCCAAGCTAGGTAGTCGAAGTTAATGGTCCACCCTTTGCCATCGCCGACAACATAATTTGTTGCCAAAATTGAAGGGGCCGAAATTGCTAGAATGGCAAAGATGATGAAGAGCTGGGAAGAGGCCATCACAACTAGACCTAGTTATGTTTTTTTTTCTTTCTTTCTATGAAGGCGGTTGTTTTGATTTGGTTGGTAAAATGAGTTGAAAAAGGTGAGAAATTTATAGGGTTTTGGTAGTCTTAGTGTAGCATTGGGTGTGCCACTGCCAACGGACGGCATTGCCTGCTGCCGAATGATACGAATGGATTTGATAGTTAAGTTACAAGATAATAAACAAACGATGCATACCCTTTTAGAATTAGAACATCAATTTTCTTGGAGCTATTCAAAAAAATTGGATTCTTTGTGTGACCAGTAAACTTCCACGAATTTACACGTGGCCTACCATATCAATTTCTGAAATTGCCCGACAAAAACAAAAAAAAAAAGAAAACAAAAAAGCCTTTTTCTAAGAGGGATAATACCGAAAAAAGCATCCAAGAAATCAAAACCAAATTATAAATTATAAATAGTGTGGGGTCACTCAGGTTGTTGGGAGTTGAGGATTTAGGGTTCAAAAAAATTTACTTTAAAATATCTATTTTCTTTTACTTTTTAAATTTAACTTAACAAAAAAAAAAAAAGGTTTTAAAATTAAAAAAAAAGGCAGCCACAGTAAAACACATTCGAAGCCCCAAAAATCTCTCAACGTGTTTTGCTTCCTCCATCACTGACGTCGTGTTCTGCTTCCTCTTCCTCCCATCGTTGCCGCCACAGCACCTCCGAATCCGTCGTCGCGAGCGAAAATCCGGAGCCACCCATTCCCTTGCACTTCAACAAGGTCAGTTTCTTTGTACTCAATTTTCTGATTTGAAATCCTTGAATTTCATGGTGAAGCTCATGAAAAAACAGGCCCAACCCACATGCCTATCAGCCCGTTTACCACCACCCAGGTCCATTCGTATCCAATACGGTTCTAATACGGTCAAGATACGGATAGGGGCTATTTTGAAATTATTTGGAAATATTTGCACTCGTTTTGAAAATTACAGAACATTTGGGGTCAAAGTATGGATTTCAAAACTTGATTTAATCATACCCAGCCTCGTCTTCTCGACAGAGCCTAGGTTTTTCACTGTAAAAGAAACGGCGGCAAAAGCACCAGAAGGAAGAAGTAGAAAGCCACCATAACTCTAAATACTGCATCTGCTCCACTTGTAACAAATACGGCGGTCTCTTCTTCTCGACTGCGTCTGCAGCTCCACGAGGTTTTCATAGTGAAGGGGGGCAAGAGACAATGAAGCTGGACGTGAACATGTTGAGATACCTCTCAAAAGAGGATTTTAGGGTTCTAACTGCTGTGGAAATGGGAATGAGAAATGTAAAAGCCTCTGCTGCTCTTTTGTTTTTGAAATGCAATAAATTTCTCAGCATAGCTTAGCTTTAGTATGTATCTACTTAAATTTAAAGCTTTTCCCTTTTATTTTCTTGCAGCATGAAATTGTACCCTGTGAGCTGGTGGAGCGCATAGCTTCGCTCAAGTATGTATATAGTTTTGAATTTTTTTGGTTGCTGAATTTGAAAATGCCCATCTTTTTCTGTAATTCTGATATGATCCTCCAATTTACAGGCATGGAGGAACTTATAAAGTTCTGAAGAATCTGCTCAAGCATAAGCTCTTGCATCATGACTCTTCTAAATGTAAGACAGCTGTTGTGATTCTAACAATCAATAATATTTGTTTTGAATTTTCTCTTATGTTCTTTGCTGTTATGTGAATATAGATGATGGGTTTCGGCTCACCTACCTTGGTTATGATTTTCTTGCAATCAAAACTTTGGTCAACCGTGGAGTCTTTGTGTCCGTTGGTCGACAAATTGGTGTAGGGAAAGAGTCTGGTATGTTAGTTTCCTTTTTGTTTTATATAACACATGCTTGTGCCTACCAATCCTATTATTATCCATTGTCATTATTCTTCATAGAAGTTCTTTTTTGTTTTTAAATAGATATCTTTGAGGTGGCCACGGAAGATGGTACCGTGATGGCAATGAAGTTACACAGGCTTGGTAGAGTTTCTTTCAGAGCTGTTAAATCGAAGCGTGATTACTTAAAACATCGTAGCAGTTTTAGTTGGCTCTACTTGTCCCGCCTTGCAGCACTCAAAGAATTTGCTTTTATGAAGGTTTGCCTCTAGCTTTTGGCATTTTTATCTTTGTGTGTTGCCGTATTGTGTTTATCATGTTGATTTTGTCTTTACCCTTTCCTTCTCCTTGGGCAGGCCTTAGAGGAGCATGGTTTTCCTGTTCCTAATGCTGTGGATTGTAACAGGCATTGTGTCATTATGTCATTAGTACAAGGCTACCCATTGTAAGCTTCTTCTTCACAAAATTACTGTTTGAAATAATTGAATAAGAAACCCTGGAAATGGCATGTTACGGAATGATTTTAGCAGCTATAATGCCTTCCTTGTGCATTTCTTTTGGAGCTGACATGCTTAAGAAAAAGAAGATTAGAAATAAATAGATGATCATGCTGCTTCATGGAGCTATGGAATTCACTTCTGTCCAATGCAGTGTGCAGGTGAAGCAATTGCAAAATCCAGAGGTGGTTTTTGAAACAATCATTGGACTTGTTGTTCGCCTCGCCGAACATGGTTTAATTCACTGTGACTTCAATGAATTTAACATCATGGTAAGCATTTCAGGCAGTCTGATATTACATCTTTCCAACTTCCAAATTGCATTATGTTTCATAATCTTGTCATTATGTTTTCCTCTGCTCTCACTTGGTACAGTTTTTCTATATGATTGTATTAATATTTCAGTTAACATATGCGCTTCAAATGCCTTGTTAGCTTGCTCTTTCAACTCATTGGTAAACTTGTATTTATTTTTCAATTTCGGTTCTTTTAGATTGATGACGACGAGAGGGTCACCATGATTGATTTTCCACAAATGGTATCTGTATCACATCATAATGCACAGATGTAAGAACTGCTTCTTAAAAATGTCAGCCATTTTTCCGTTCTGTTTATTGTAACGTCTGATTGCTGAAGTGATTTGATTTGTTTTCTGTGCCGAAAATTTTGTTAATCAAATATCATATTCTCATTTTTATGACGTTTCCATGTTTCAGGTACTTTGACCGTGATGTTGAATGTGTATTTAAGTTTTTCAAAAAGAGGTTAGCGTTCTTTTTTCGTATCAACTAGTATTAATCTTTAATTCATCAGCAATCGCTTTTCACTTTCTGAATGCTTATAACATTCAAGGCTCACAAACCTTGGTTGATGGAATGCATACATATGATATTTGTCACCATCTTATTAATAATATACAGTATGATATTTTAGCTTAGCTTTAGTATGTATCTACTTAAATTTAAAGCTTTTCCCTTTTATTTTCTTGCAGCATGAAATTGTACCCTGTGAGCTGGTGGAGCGCATAGCTTCGCTCAAGTATGTATATAGTTTTGAATTTTTTTGGTTGCTGAATTTGAAAATGCCCATCTTTTTCTGTAATTCTGATATGATCCTCCAATTTACAGGCATGGAGGAACTTATAAAGTTCTGAAGAATCTGCTCAAGCATAAGCTCTTGCATCATGACTCTTCTAAATGTAAGACAGCTGTTGTGATTCTAACAATCAATAATATTTGTTTTGAATTTTCTCTTATGTTCTTTGCTGTTATGTGAATATAGATGATGGGTTTCGGCTCACCTACCTTGGTTATGATTTTCTTGCAATCAAAACTTTGGTCAACCGTGGAGTCTTTGTGTCCGTTGGTCGACAAATTGGTGTAGGGAAAGAGTCTGGTATGTTAGTTTCCTTTTTGTTTTATATAACACATGCTTGTGCCTACCAATCCTATTATTATCCATTGTCATTATTCTTCATAGAAGTTCTTTTTTGTTTTTAAATAGATATCTTTGAGGTGGCCACGGAAGATGGTACCGTGATGGCAATGAAGTTACACAGGCTTGGTAGAGTTTCTTTCAGAGCTGTTAAATCGAAGCGTGATTACTTAAAACATCGTAGCAGTTTTAGTTGGCTCTACTTGTCCCGCCTTGCAGCACTCAAAGAATTTGCTTTTATGAAGGTTTGCCTCTAGCTTTTGGCATTTTTATCTTTGTGTGTTGCCGTATTGTGTTTATCATGTTGATTTTGTCTTTACCCTTTCCTTCTCCTTGGGCAGGCCTTAGAGGAGCATGGTTTTCCTGTTCCTAATGCTGTGGATTGTAACAGGCATTGTGTCATTATGTCATTAGTACAAGGCTACCCATTGTAAGCTTCTTCTTCACAAAATTACTGTTTGAAATAATTGAATAAGAAACCCTGGAAATGGCATGTTACGGAATGATTTTAGCAGCTATAATGCCTTCCTTGTGCATTTCTTTTGGAGCTGACATGCTTAAGAAAAAGAAGATTAGAAATAAATAGATGATCATGCTGCTTCATGGAGCTATGGAATTCACTTCTGTCCAATGCAGTGTGCAGGTGAAGCAATTGCAAAATCCAGAGGTGGTTTTTGAAACAATCATTGGACTTGTTGTTCGCCTCGCCGAACATGGTTTAATTCACTGTGACTTCAATGAATTTAACATCATGGTAAGCATTTCAGGCAGTCTGATATTACATCTTTCCAACTTCCAAATTGCATTATGTTTCATAATCTTGTCATTATGTTTTCCTCTGCTCTCACTTGGTACAGTTTTTCTATATGATTGTATTAATATTTCAGTTAACATATGCGCTTCAAATGCCTTGTTAGCTTGCTCTTTCAACTCATTGGTAAACTTGTATTTATTTTTCAATTTCGGTTCTTTTAGATTGATGACGACGAGAGGGTCACCATGATTGATTTTCCACAAATGGTATCTGTATCACATCATAATGCACAGATGTAAGAACTGCTTCTTAAAAATGTCAGCCATTTTTCCGTTCTGTTTATTGTAACGTCTGATTGCTGAAGTGATTTGATTTGTTTTCTGTCCCGAAAATTTTGTTAATCAAATATCATATTCTCATTTTTATGACGTTTCCATGTTTCAGGTACTTTGACCGTGATGTTGAATGTGTATTTAAGTTTTTCAAAAAGAGGTTAGCGTTCTTTTTTCGTATCAACTAGTATTAATCTTTAATTCATCAGCAATCGCTTTTCACTTTCTGAATGCTTATAACATTCAAGGCTCACAAACCTTGGTTGATGGAATGCATACATATGATATTTGTCACCATCTTATTAATAATATACAGTATGATATTTGTCACCATCTTCTTAATAATATACAGTGAATATAAAACAATACATTGAAGAATACTATGCACTGAATTGTGAAATATTTAGTAAATGTTGAAAAACTAATTAAGCCTATATTTATTATCTCTTATTTCATCATTTTTTATTTTTAGATAATTAGTATATGGCTTTGGCTTCTTACTTTTTCATTTATCCTTTATAACTCCTGAGTTTGGGTATTGTGCCTGGGGAATGACCCTCTCTTTCTCTCAGGTTCAACATGTCTTTTCAAGAATGCACAGATGATATTGATGGAACAGAGGTAGATACAGATTCAAGTGGTAGGCCTTGTTTTTCTTCAATAGCCAAGGATGCTGTTTTTCTGGACAAGGAACTTGCTGCTAGTGGGTTTACTAAGAAGGATCAGGAAGTCGTTGAGAAGGTATTATATTGTCGTGAAGCATGGTAGATTCAATTGCCACATCCTCCATGTGTCTTTGTGGAGCCATATCCATATAGTTCTATCATTGAATAGCGTAGCCTGTTGGGTATCCTTTATATCTCCTGTTGCTTAAAACACACACCATATTAGATTTTTTTTTAAACTTTTGCATGGAATATGTTCCCTCCTTTTGGAAAAATATTTCATTTGGATATTGAGAGTATACTCCACTGTTTGTGATCAATTTCATTTAACGAAAAATGCTTTTTTTGTTTGCTTGTCATATAATAGACATCTATGACTATAATAATGTTCTTCAATATCTCATTGTCGCATGCAGTTCATTGAAGGAGGTCTGGAGAAGGATGCTAGTTCTGATGATGAAGGTACTGGAGATGGCACACACATCTCTGAGGAGGATGCTAGTTCTGATGATGAAGATTTCGAAGATGCCACACACATCTCTGTGTTAAATGAAGCGAACATAAAGGGTGTTGATTCATTGCATTTGCTAGATCAGGTACATTTTGCACTTGCTATTGACGTCATCAAGAAATGGAACTCATCTGAGTCACAATCTGAGTACAAAATGAAGATTAGTGAAATCATAACTGACGATATATTTGCCGAGTAAAAAAGAAGCATGTTGTGTTTGTATAATAAGAACAAATTGGGCTGTAATAAAAAAATGTCTTTGACTCGTACAATTTGGGTGATTATGTTCTTAATCCGGCTTAATCATATTGTATGTGTCTATAGCATATGCATTCTTGCATCATACATTGTAACTTGGTACTTACATTTTGTTGTAATTCATCAGGGTCAGACTTTAAATTCAAAGCATGAAGAGGAAGGAGTAGGGAACAATCTAAGAAACTGTGAAGTAGGTCCAAGCAGTAAACCTGAATCTCAAGATGTGAGTGACAAGGTAGGTTTTGAAATTGTGTTTATATTGTGCTTCCGACACGGACTTGAAGTTAGGATTTATCTAGGCCTTGGAGTTGCTGTCAATTGTTTAGAACCTTAAGGGTAAAGAGCTTGTGGATCCATAATGCAGCTCTAATAGCAGTTGTCTTCCCTTTTGGTACTGGGGTTAGATGTGGAGTGGTCTGTAGCTAGATACTTTATCCTTTGTTTGACTCCCCTCCCTGGTGCTGTCATTCGACATGAGCACTATAACAAAATGGAAGCCCTTATAGTAGTTTTGTTTCCACAGGAGGGAGATGATGAGGCTGCAAATGACGATGATGCTGAGCTGGAAAAGCGCTTGAGCAAGGTGAGACGACGTGCCGTAACAGCAGCTCGCGGAAGACGGAAGAATCTTGCCTCCAGAAATACCTACAAAGACAAGGGCGGTAGATCCTCTCAGAGTTCCAAAGTCCAGAGCCAATTAGGCAGCTGGTAGAATATGTGAAGTCCCACCGCAAAAACCAAGATGTTTCCATAAACAATTGGAGTTGGTTGCATACCAAAGAGAGGCTGGTAGCATCACATGAAATTTTGTTCTCTTAGTACAGTGGTACCCAAGGTCCAAAATAATAACATTATGAAATCCTTGTTATAGCGGCTATGGCGCGCGTCTATTCATGTAAAGTACAATGTGAAATCTTTCTTTGGTTTTAGTTGTCTTCACAATTTCTCAATTAAAGTGACATCTAATTATAAAATTTTGCCCTCTATAATGTGAGTTTTATTAGATCGGTTTTTATTGCAGACGTTTAGTTTTTGAATTATATTGTGACTCAACTCGGAGATGTATACACTAATTAGTAATACTTTTATATCAATTGTTGATTGATGATGGACAAAGACATCTATCTTTTTGTGTACATCCATATATCCCTATTTTCAGTTTTTCCACAGGACAAATTTCAAAACTCCCTCATTCATGAGAAATTGTTTGGTTCTTTATATTTTTTTAAAAAATAAAATAGTATAGCCGAACGGCTATACCCGATTTTTAAAAAATTTTGTATTTTAGTATAGCCGACCAGCTATACTCAGTTTTTTATATTTTCATTTAAAAATAGTATAGCCGCGCGGGTATACTTGTCTTGATACAAGATCACGAGGATCTTTTTATATAGGGTTATTCGCAGCAATGGTCCCTCAACTATACCCCAAGTTACACTTTGGTCACTCAATTAGGTCACTCAATTATGTGTATTCTCAGTGGGGCTTGGGCTAGAAGCAAATGGTGATGGAAGCACAGTTATAGCTAGCTTCTGGCCACCAACTGCAGAATGCATGGCAACACCACAAATGTACTATTTTCTCCTGGGGTTGCAGGCTTGATCACATCCTTTCCACTTGTTAATGGCTCACTGCCTAGTATTTGGTGAATACTAGGTTGATTTTCACCAATAGATAGCTCCGGCCATCCAAATTATGCCTTTTGCAACGCAAATGCTTTGGTTGCGTTTGTTTTTGCCTAGAAATCATGGAAAACCTAAATTTTGTGAATTCAATTTGCTTTTCTATCTTCAAAGATTCAACATGGTTTCTAATTAGATAAGATTTTGCCAATAATAATGTCTGCCATTTACGACAGCCCAAATGACATGTTAGTTAGGATTCACGGAGGAGCTGATGAATGCTTCTGGTTTGAGGAAGAACTGAGACATCTTAAGTACCTGTTTGAGGAACCAATAGCTTTTTACCAAAACATAAAAGAAAAAAAAAATCCCATTGTTTTTATTTTCCCACTTGGTAACATGATGACGTATTGAAAAAAACTCCATGAAGAAACTATGTCTACAAATGTTGTCAATGGCAACTTTGGTTGTAGAGGGATTATTAAAGTTAGAGCTGGAAAGGGCCACAAATACTTAAAATTTTGACTGAGGAAGGAAAATTATTATTTTTAAAATGGTTGAGAAAAATCAAAGTGAAAAAAAATAAATTAATGAGGAATTTTTTTTATTTTTTTTCTGTTTTTGGTTAAAAGCTAGGGGTTCAGTAAAAGTGAAAAAGAAATTTTTTTTTACAATAAAAAAAAAAATGACACATGTCACTTTGTGGTTAAGCCACAATAGAAGGTAAGGAGGGAAATATTGTCCTTTTTTTTTTTTTCCAGGGTCTCTCAACAAAAATATTTAATAAAAAATTTGCACACTTGAAAGTGACAATGTTTTTGGCCAAAAAAAAAGTAAGACTTTAAAAAATATATATATATATAATGACTTTTTTAAAAATATATAATACCAAACACTTGTATAAAAATTATTTCAACATCATATCATTTTTAGTCATTATACATAGCTCACAGTTATTTTACACAAACATTTACCAAACACTCTTAAATTGATTTTTGTATCAAAATCACTTTTAATATAAAGTTTACCAAACGCCAAACTGCTTTCATTGACATCTGATTTCTCTTACAACAAATTTGAAAGTAATTATTTTCATAGCACAACAATCCCAAACTCTCCCTAAGTTTCTTTACAATAGCCGACTAAGAGAAAGAGAAAGCTTCACGGATCCTTGATGTTCTATGATTTTTGACGCATCTATGCCGATATGGTCATCCTTTGGCAGATCTATTGGTTCCTTTCCACTTGCAGGCTTGATCACATTCTTTCCACTTGCAGGCTGCACATTGATGGAAGTCAATCCTACTCACTTTGACCACATTGTGGACTCCTCCTGGATAATAAAAAACTGCATATATAAACCAAATTGAAAAATCATGAATTAGTTTCCAAACACTCACGGTGTATAAATATATATGTTATTACCAGAATTTTTAATTATGATAATTTGATTTAGTGGCATTCAAATTGAAAGTATCTTGACTTTAAATATCATGATACGATAGTTGTCGTTGAATGAATTAAAACAAGTATATATGTATGTGAAGAGCTTGATTTACCAAGACTGTCACCAACATAGAACAGCTTTCCCCGAGCCCAAGCTTGATAATCAAAGTTAATAGTCCAACCTTTGTTGTCACCAACAACATAATCTTTTGCCAAAGTTGAAGGGGCAAGGATTGCTAGAATGGGAAAGATAGTGAAGAGCTGGGAATAAGCCATTGTAACTAGTTTTGAGTTGGTTAGCTTCTTGATTCTATGAATTTGAGATGGTGATGAGCTCAATCCAATTGCTTGCCAAAATGAGTTGAAATGCATGCCCATTTATAGTGTTTGGCCTTAGCATATAGATGATTTGATTATTAATTTGAGACTTATAGGACTTGTAAGTCGTATTGGGTGATTTTATGTAAACTAGTAAGTTATTTGTAGACATCAACACCCAAAAATTATTGTCTCAAATTTTCAACTTCGCCGGCTTCATGCTTTGGTCATGATTTGAAAGACTTGAAGAAACAACTACAAGTATATACTTGATTTACCAAGTTTGTCACCAACATGAAACAGCTTGCTTCGAGCCCAAGCTTAGTAATCAAAGTTAAAAGTCCAACCTTTGTCCTGACCAACGATACAATCGCTTGCCAAAATCGAAGGGGCAAAAATTGGTAGAATGTTTGTACTTTCTTTACCAATTTGCATAGTTTGGCAGTCAAGTTTACACATTATAGTATGGCGGTTTGCTTATAGGATTAGTCCTGAGTTTTCCGAGACTCGAGGTGAAAACGAAAAATGAGCCCCCACACTCAAAATTTAACAATAAAAAAATAAATAAATAATCCTTGTATACAATTTATTTACTTGAATAAATTTCTTGTTTTTATAAAGTAAATTAATTTTGTAACATATACTTATAAAACATGAATTAATTGTTGATCCTTGAACATTAGAGACATTAAATACTAAAATCTTTACCAGTGTATCATCATTCAGATCAACAAAGAAAAAACTTATGACAAATTGAAACTTGATTGGTTAGATATTTCTATTGTTGCAACTTAAAAAAATACATTTTATCATATGTTCTTATTCTTTCTATACTATAATACAAATAATAAAAAATTACATTCATATTTGTCATTGAGTTTTAAATGAGGGGCCCAAACTTATTGCCCAATAATTTTTATTTCTTGTGGAGCAAATTATGGTAGTTTTGATTGCCAAATGGCAAATGGTTGGACTTCAAGGGCTCTTTTATGCCTTAAATTTCAAGGTTTTCGCCATCCCCAGTTCATGTTGGCAAATAAAGCATTCTTTGGCCACACAGGTACCAACATATATTTGGCAAGGAAAGATATTGTTGCAACTTGTGATGGAGCTTAAACTGAATTTTTACGAGTCAAGAAGATTTTTAGGTGTCACTGGCTGTATACAATTATGTGCTTCTTTCTCTTTAGAGAGTGAATTTTGATATGTGCTACGTATAAATGTATCATTTGGCCAAGATTCAAATTATAAATATTATGGAAGAATAATCCAGATAATAATGTTTACAATAGTATCACATAACCTGTTAAAACTTAAAACTCACACCTAATAACAGGAAAATAAGTAAATAATTAATTAAATACTGATCCAAAACATCAAGCCATGAGCATCCCAAGAAAGCCAATAGTAAGAAGCATCATCAAAGCAAATCTTGTTCCAACAGTTGTAGTTGCTGCAGATGCACTGGGGCCTGGCCCAGCTGTGGCACTAGGCCATGAGCTAGGGCTTGGACTTGGAGCAGATGAAGATGGAGATGGCAGCACAGTTATAAGAAGCTTTTGGTTCCCCAATTCACAGTGCTGGCCAACACCACAAATGTACCATTTTCTCCCTGGGGTTGCAAGGTTGATCACATCTTTTCCACTTGTTAATGGCACACTATCTAATGGAGCTGCACATTGTTGAAATCCAGTGCCGTTCACTTTGAGAACAGTGTGGGCACCTTTTGGATAGTTAAAAACTGCATAAAACCAAATCACATAAGAAAATATTGAGTTCGTTCTCATACAAATAATTTTATTAAAAAAAAGCTAAGTTTGGCAACGGAAAATTAAATTACCAAGATTGTCACCAACATAAAACGACTTTCCCTGAGCCCAAGCTTGGTAATCGAAATTAATCGTCCAACCTTTATCGTCACCAACGACATAATCTGTTGCCAAAACTGAAGGGGCAAAAATTGCTAGAGTGACAAGGGTGATGTAGAGATTGGAAGAGGCCATTGATTGCAGCTACTAGCTAGTATGGGAGTAAGTAGTTTCTTTTCTTTTTCTTATATGAATTTGGTTATTTTGCTTTTCTTTTTTAGGGTCGGAATGAATGTGTTTTGAGATAAGGAGGAGCTCAATTGATTTGCTTGCCAAAATAAGATGAAATGCTGCCAATTTATAAGGTCTGGTCTAGCCACTGGCCAAGGTCGGCACTAACTCTGCCTAATGGCACGAAAGTATTTGGGTTGAGCTTAGATTTATAGAATAGTAATATTTTGTTGGAGCTAGTCAAAAACACTTTACAGTCGGGCTCTTTTATTTTGTATGACCAAGTTCTATGAAGTTACTGGTGGCCTGCCTGCCTGCCTCCCCACTCCATAAGAAAACTTCTTAACGCGTATAAGGTGGTATTTTTCCCCAGCATCAATTATTTGCCTTGTCGTATATGGTCTTGTCTCTAACTTTCTTAATTGAATGCAAGGAGTTTGTAATTCAAGTACAAGTAGCTATCACTGCACTTGAGGTTCTGTGATCGAATCTTCCAATCTAAATATCGATTGCACAAAAAAATAAAAACTTTCTTAATTGGATAATTATACCAAATGTAGCCTACGAACCGTCTATTTTATTTGGTTCGTGGATTGAATTTCTTGGTGATAAACTTCTCATGTCTAATTCTACGAAGATGGGAATGAAGGATGCTCATTCCCATGTTTGGGAACGCTAGGAAATGAGGACTATAGGAACTATCATTTTCTCTCATTCCCATGTTTAGTTTGTGCAATATTAGGAATGAAATGTTGTTCAGTTTTCCAACAATATCCTTGGATTTTTATTATTAAAAGTTATTAATTTGAAGAGTTTTTTTAAGGGTCAAAGTGGTGTTTTAAAATAATAAGATGGGAATGCAATTTGAAACCCATTTCTAAGCTCCTAAACCTTGAACCAAACGGGCCCTTAGAACACTAAAATAATAACCATTAAGTGCATGGTTGAATGATTTTGGATTCTTATGATTGTTTGCATAGATGATCTTTGAGTAAATAACTAAAAAATGGACAGTCCATATTGTTGAAATACATAAACAGTTCTAATTGTTGAAATACAATGTAGATTGGATCCGAGAAAAGGTGTCAAGTAGCTCATATGATATGTGGGAAAGTAAGGAGAGGATTGGTTTGAGTAATGTAAAGTAGATGTTGTGTTTTATCGATCTTATGGTCAAATTGGCTTTATTTGCTTTATGATGTAGTCCGGTTTAGAAAGACTCCATATTTGATGTCGCCCTTTTACAAATCTTACCAGCTCAAAGAATTGAAGGAATTTTGGACTATCTTTTCATTCACTTTGGTTGATGTTGTTTGATTTCACACGAAATATGTGCTATGATTTCATTAAGATTCAAATTACAATCGACGTGGATGAATAATAAAAATGTTTGTGGCATCACAAACTGATTTGAAACCTCACGCTTAATAACAAGAAAGAATGAATCAAATACTCAACAACAAAAGAATGTACAATAAAATATCAAGCCATGAGCATCCAAAGAAAGCCAATAGTAAGAAGCATTATCAAAGCAAATCTTGTTCCAACAGTTGTTGCTGCAGATGTACTGGGACCCGGCCCAGCCGTGGCGCTAGGCCATGAGCTTGGGCCTGAGCTTGGAGCAGATGAAGATGAAGATGGCAGCACAGTTATAACAAGCTTTTGGTTCCTCAATTCACAATGCTGGCCGACACCACAAATGTACCATTTTCTCCCTGGGGTTGCGAGGTTGATCACATCTTTTCCACTTGTTAATGGCACACTGTCTAATGGAGATGCACATTGCTGAAAGCCAGTCCCATTCACTTTGAGCACAGTGTGGGCTCCTTTTGGATAATTAAAAACTGCACAAATCCAAATCACAAGAATATCTTTGAATTAGTTCCCAAACCAACAATTAAAAGAAGAAAAAAGAAATTACAAGTTTGAGAATGAAGAGTTGCATAATTTAATACCAAGATTGTCACCAACATAGAACAACTTTCCTTGAGCCCAAGCTTGGTAATCGAAATTAATCGTCCAACCTTTATCGTCACCAACGACATAATCTGTTGCCAAAATTGAAGGGGCAAATATTGCTAGAATGACTAGGATACTGTAGAGATTGGAAGAGGCCATTACAACTAGGTAGTTTCTTCTAAGAATTTGGTTTTTTTTTTCTTTTTCTTGTGTGGGGAAGGAATTTGGTTGTAATTGAGATGAGGAGCTCACTTGATTTGTTTGCCAAAAGAAGTTGAAATGCTGCCCATTTATAGAGTCTGGTGTTTTGTCAAGTATAAGCCACAGAAGTATGGAATCTGGCCAGGGTCGGCATTGACTCTGCCGAATGGCACGAAAATAGCTAGATTTATTTAATACAACTAGAATATTATTGTTTTGTTGGAGCTATTAAAAACACTTAACAGAACAGGCTCTTTTCTTTTGTATGACCACGTTCTATGAAGTTACTGGTGCCCTGCCTGCCTGCCTGCCTTCTCCACTCCATAAGAAAATTTGTAAACGCGTATAAGGTGGTATTTTTCCCCAGTATCATTTATTTGCCCTATTATGGCTGTTTCTAATTAACTTTCTTCATTGTTGTGGCTTGGTTTGAGTACTGCAGAGAAACACTTATATGATACGGGGATAACATTATTTTGTTATTTTCGGCCAATCACGGTATGCCACGCGTGATAACTTTTTCACATGACATTATGTGATTGGCAGGGAATAGCAAAATAGTGTTATCCTAGTTTCATACAAATTTTTCTTGCAAAGATTTTCGTGGCACAATTAATGTTGTGGCTTATCCTTTCGCTAAGTTGGCTTTATTTCATGCATATTCTGGTTTGAGGAGACTCTAGATTTAATCGGATGCTCTTTTAGTCGATTGTAAATTGTCATAATCCTTCAATAAAATCCTATCATCTTTCTTTCAGAAAAAGTGTTAGCATTAAATAATAAAATGCCAACAAAAAATGCACAATATTATATCTTTCATTACTCCATCTTTCGTACTCCTTTACCGATCTCTTAGCTATCTTAAATTTGCACCCTTTTTACTTGAAGTTCCACTGCGTTCAGGGTTTAATAGTAAAACTCAAAAATACAAAATAATATTGAATTTATAATAAAAGGCTTAGATTGAGAAAGAACCACAAGTAACTAGGGTTTCATAATGGTTTGTATGCAATAACATTCATGTCTACCTAGTTCGTTCCTCTACAGTAAAAAATTTAACGACTTTGAATATCTTTTAACCTCAAAAACTTTTTATTAACTTCTAATGATTCTGTTGATCTCTATAGGTATAAATAAGGCATAGATACTACCAACTCAAAGGAGTAAGCGAAAGAAAAAGTAGCAACTACAAGCTCGTATACCGCGGCGAGCTGCACCAAATACTATCGTACAAGCTCAAATGATTAAAGGAAATAGAGTATTGAAAGCTAAAAAGCATAAGGTCGAATTGATGATTTTGGTCACCATAGTTTGGACAATCTTTTCATGCACTTTGATATCTTATATGATTTCAACTTTGCAAATGGTGTTCTTATAATTTAAAAATTGTCAATCGAGGCTAAATAAACAAAATGATCATGCGAGGGAGGTACTTATATATGTCTCTTTCGATTGTTTTCGTACGAAAATTGCTTTGAATTCACACTCAGTCAAAATTACAAATCATGTGGATTATAAATGTTTCTGGTATTACATACGGATTTAAGACGTCACACTTAATAAAACAAAAGAATCAATCAAATACTCAACAAAAGAATACTAAGCCATGAGCATCCCAAAGGCAATAGTAGTAACCATCATCAAAGCAAATCTTGGTCCAGCACTTGTAGTTGCTGAAGATGTACTGGGGCCTGGCCCAGCTGTGGCACTAGGCCATGAGCTAGGGCTTGAGCTAGGAGCAGATGAAGATGAAGATGGCAGAACAGTTATAACAAGCTTTTGGTTCCCCACTTCACAGTGCTGGCCAACACCACAAATGTACCATTTTCTCCCTGGGGTTGCAAGGTTGATCACATCTTTTCCACTTGTTAATGGCACACTGTCTAATGCAGCTGCACATTGTTGAAATCCAGTGCCGTTCACTTTGAGCACAGTGTGGGCTCCTTTTGGATAGTTAAAAACTGCATCAAAACCAAATCACAAAAGAAAATCTTGAGTTTCGTTATCATACCAATAATAAAAAAAACAGAAAAGAAAATGTTAGGTTTGGGAATGAGAATTTAAATTACCAAGATTGTCACCAACATAGAACAACTTTCCCTGAGCCCAAGCTTGGTAATCGAAATTAATCGTCCAACCTTTGTCGTCACCAACAACATAATCTGTTGCCAAAGTTGAAGGAACAAAAATTGCTAGGATGGAAAGGATAATGAAGAGCTGGGAAGAGGCCATTATAACTAGCAGTATTGAATTGGGTTGAGTTTGGTTTTTAGTTTCTGTGGATTGTTTCTTTTTAAGATGATGAGATCAATGGATTTTCTTGTAAAAATAAGTTCAAATGCTTCCAATTTATAGGGGTGGTTTCACTTGACTAAAAAAAAAAAAAACAAGAGTCTTGTTTGGAGAATAGTTCCAAGTCTGGCCATGGGTCGGCACTGAGTCATTGAGCCTGCCGAATGGCAAGAAATGGTTTCAGCTAGAGTTAAATACAACAAAAATATTATTATTATTTTTGGAGCTATTTAAAAACACTAACAAACGTGAATTTGCCTCTGCAACATTATCAAATGCAAATTTGTTAACGCGTTAATTAATATTTATCCTTGCCATTACTGTTGGAGATGCTCTACTGTTTGAAATTGCCACGTAGATCAACAAACTTCAATTTGAAGAGTTTTATTTGCTACTACTGTTGGAGATGCTCTTAGGTGGTGTTTTAATTTTGTGGCATGCAGTGGTATTCTTTTTCCTTGACTGAATTTTCCTCTTTTGGGGGTTTTTTAAAACAAAGTTTTAACGATGCCACACAATGACATTGCAAATTTCCAGTAATTCCTCTCACATGCCCCTTTTTATCTCGAGGTTCATTTGCTTTCAATAAAAAAAAGGTCTTAATAAAAATCAATCACACTCCATCTTGGAGACTATGAAAAAGGCAATTGGCATGCGTGAATTAATAAAAGTAATAAATTTTGATTGGCTGAGTGTTCATGTGGTTACTTTGGTAATGGTTTCATATATATAATCGATGATCGAGATTTAGTCCTAGTATAAGGGGGTTATTGAATTTAGCTTAAATTGAATTCCTTTTTATTAATGAGAGAAAGGAGATTCGAACTTAGAATCTCTTACAACATTGAGAATAGAAGTACCGCTAGCTTAAATTGCATGATTTGTCAAAACTGATAAATGTATGCCATTAAAGAATAGTTGTATAGCATAACATTTATTCAACCATGAAAAGCATGGAGTGTGGTAATAAGTCAAGTGAGTGAGCAACATCCATGCATGTGTATGAATTAGTGGAAATACAGAGAATGTGTATGAATTAGTCTTATGTTTATTGAATTTAGCTTAAATTGAATTCCTTTTTATTAATGAGAGAAAGGAGATTCGAATTTAGAATCTCTTACAACATTGAGAATAGAAGTACCGCTAGCTTAAATTGATACATGATCGAGGCATGATTTGTCAAAACTGATAAATGTATGCCATTAAAGAATAGTTGTATAGCATAACATTTATTCAACCATGAAAAGCATGGAGTGTGGTAATAAGTCAAGTGAGTGAGCAACATCCATGCATGTGTATGAATTAGTGGAAATACAGAGAATGTGTATGAATTAGTCTTATGAAATAACAGGAAAAAATTAATGAAATAATAAATAAACAACAAGGTATATTTGGAATACAATAATTATGAAACCCTAAGCCATGAGCATCCCAAGAAAGCCAACAACAGCCATGTGAGTGAGCAACATCCATGCATGTATATCTTTGATCTTATTTTTTTAAACGCCGAATAACAAAAGTGCCTTAATTTCCTTAAGATTGGAAATACAGAGAATGTGTATGAATTAGTCTTATGAAATAACAGGAAAAAATTAATGAAATAATGAATAAACAACAAGGTATATTTGGAATACAATAATTATGAAACCCTAAGCCATGAGCATCCCAAGAAAGCCAACAACAGCCATCATCCACCCATATTTTGTTCCAGCACTTGTAGTAGTTGCCGCAGAGGTATAGGGGATTGAGGTGCTAGGGCTTGAGGCAGGGAGACTTGGGCTTGGGGCAAACGAAGATGGCAGCACAGTTATAAGAAGCTTCTGGCCACCCAATTCACAATGCTTGGCAACACCACAAATGTACCATTTTCTTCCTGGGGTTGCAAGGCTGATCACATCCTTTCCACTTGTTAATGGCACAGAGTCTAATGGAGCTGCACATTGCTGGAAGCCAGTGTGCCATTCACTTTGAACACATTGTGGGCTCCTTTCGGATAGTTAAAAACTGAAACAAAACTAAATCACAAAGTCTTAGAATCAGTTCCTTCCTTCACCAAATATTATTAAAAGATAAAAGTATAAACAATTGCAAGTTTGTGGAGAGCATTTTGTTTTATCTTACCAAGATTGTCACCAACATAGAATTGTTTTCCCTGAGCCCAAGTTTGGTAGTCAAAGTTGATGGTCCAGCCTTTATCATCACCAACAACAAAATCTGTGGCCAGAACTGAAGGGGCAACAATTGCTAGAAGGACAAGGATGATGATCAAGAGCTGGGATTTAGAGGCCATAGCTTCTTAGTTCTGTTCTGTGATTGAATGAGGTATGTTTTGAGATGATGAGGGTTCAAATGCTTGCCCATTTGGGGAGGGATTTTTGAACCAACCACAATGTGACTCTATGATTGGGTCTGGCCAGGGACGGCAATGCCCTGCTGCCGAATGTCAGATTTCAGTTTTAGATACCACGTAGTAAACAAAGTATATGACTCGCCATTATTAAAAGATTTAGAAACTTCTTGACGCGTCAAAATGGCACATACCCTTCACAACCATCAACGCCTAGTCAAAATAATTTCCATCGATTATTTTTCATGAACATTTTTTATATTGTTTATCATTACATTACAAATAGGAAATGAACAAGATCGAATCAAGTATTGCAAATAGGAATTTTAGTTCTCTGTGTGAGTTTCCGCGGATTGCTTAAGGTGATCCTCAGCTAATTTGAACTGGGTTTCCACTTTGACCACGGCTTTCAGCATTGCCTGGCGAAAAGTCTATATTACCCCTAAAAGATAAACCATATACTAGGTAAAAATAAATAATTTAACAATAAAATGACTAAAATGCAACGCGTGAAGGAATTTAAGGATACATAATTTAATAAATTTTAAAAAAAAATTAAGATAATTTAATAATTTAATAATAACTGAATCCGTGTATAATTAAATAATTTAATGACAGCTTGATAATTAACCCTAGTTGAAAATGTTATGTAGTTGTCTTCAAAAAAGAAAATAAAAGAAAATAAAAATAACTAAGTTAAGGAAATTGAGGATGAGTGTCCAACTCCTTTCATGATTTTACTGTTTGGATTATACAATTTAAGTTAAACTTGATCCGGATATCAAAATCAGTTAGGATTTTAATTAGGTTGACAAATGCGGATAAGATTAAGTTGATAGACTCTCATTATCTAACTAGTACTAGTAATCCTGCTAGACACAGGAGGTGTTGAACTATAAATACTTCATCAAACCCACCTAATTTTGTACGCTTAATTCCATCGATCCTTCCAAGTTGTTTTCTCTGGTTCAATTTTTGTTGCTTCAAGTAATTTTCTTTGCTTTCTTAGATTGATTTTTGAGTGAAAGAGATAGAAAAGAGTTAGAAGAAGGTAACAATGGCTGGGGGCGGTATAGCTCCATCGAGTGGTGGAAAACAATACCCTGGTAAACTCACAGCTAGGGTTCTTATAACATGTATTGTTGCGGCTACCGGTGGTCTGATTTTTGGGTACGACCTTGGAGTTTCAGGTATGTAACATTTTGTTTTTTCACAACCCAGTTTTATTTTATGTATATATGTATCCTTTAATTTCTAGAATTACCATGTACTTATAAGAATATACATGACATCGAATTTGATTTGGTGATTATGTAGGCGGTGTTACATCCATGGACTCTTTCTTGAAACAGTTCTTTCCACCGGTTTACCAGAAAGAGTCTTCGATCAAGCCTTCCGACGATCAGTACTGCAAATTCGATAGCCAGACACTTACACTTTTCACATCTTCGCTATATTTGGCTGCTCTAGTTGCATGCGTTTTTGCATCAACTATAACCAGAGTGTGTGGTCGCAGGCTCACAATGATCTTGGGTGGAGTTCTTTTCTTGGCTGGTGCCTTGGTCAATGCCTTTGCTAATGCTGTTTGGATGCTTTATGTTGGTCGCCTGCTTCTTGGTTTTGGTATTGGATGTGCCAATCAGGTACCCATGATTATGATTTTCTTTTTTTGATACATAGATTATACTTATGAATTTTAGGTTATTTGTACTCCCAATTTGTTATTTTGCGTACTTTTTACAAACCCTAATTTATTTATTTTTATTCTTTTTGCGCAGTCTGTGCCGATCTATGTCTCTGAAACAGCCCCATCTAAATACCGTGGTGCTCTAAACATGATGTTCCAATTGTCGATCACGATTGGAATCCTTGCTGCTGGTGTGCTTAACTATTTCTTTGCCAAGATCAAAGGCGGTGGGGGATGGCGTTTGAGTTTGGGAGGTGCTGCAGTCCCTGCCATTATAATCATAGTTGGAGCATTGTTTTTACCTGATACACCAAACTCCTTGGTCGAGCGTGGCAAGCATGAGGAAGCCAAATCTCAGCTTCTTAAGCTCAGAGGAGTTCCTAATGTTGATGAGGAGTTTAATGACCTAGTTGCGGCCAGTGAAGCATCCAAGTTGGTAAAACACCCATGGGTTAGCTTGTTGAGCAGGAAATATAGACCCCAGCTTGTGTTTGCAATCGGCATCCCCGCCTTCCAGCAACTCACCGGCATGAACGTGATCACGTTTTATGCTCCTGTCTTGTTCAAAACAATGGGGTTTGGAAGCAGTGCTTCTCTCATGTCAGCTGTCATCACCAATCTCGTTAATGCCTTAGCTACATTTGTCTCAATTCTCACTGTTGATAAGGTTGGAAGGAGGAAGCTTTTCTTACAGGGTGGTTGCCAAATGCTCCTCATGCAGGTATAATTCAAGTTCCTTTTTTCTTTCCCTGTTTTGTTTTGTTTTCTTCTATTTATATGTTTTACTTCCTTAGATTTCATAATTTTAAATAATAAAAAAAGAACCTGAATTTTATGTTTTTTTTCTTCTTTTGTTGGCATTTTTAGGTGGGTGTTGGAATTGCTATGGCTGTTAAATTTGGGGTCAGCGGCAACCCTGGAAAGTTGACACTAGGGTTTGCAGTTCCCTTGGTGGTCTTAATCTGTGTTTACGTGGCTGGATTTGCTTGGTCTTGGGGCCCTCTAGGATGGTTGGTGCCCAGTGAAATTTTCCCACTTGAAGTAAGGTCTGCTGCTCAGGCTATCAATGTCTCCGTCAACATGATTTTCACCTTTGCCATAGCCCAAGTCTTCACAGCCATGCTCTGCCACATGAAGTTTGGCTTGTTCTTCTTCTTCTCTGTCTGTGTAGTGGTGATGAGCATTTTCATCTACAAATTGTTGCCTGAAACGAAAGGAGTTCCGATTGAAGAAATGCACACTGTGTGGGAAAATCATCCATATTGGCGTAAGTATGTTATTAAAGAGGAAGGCATTGCCATGGGCAAGGGTAAGGGAGGACAAAGTGCCTAAAGATTTTAATTTTTCCCTTTTCGAAAAACAATAGTTCGTAGCTAACCACCTTTGCTTTCTTTTAATGTAACCCCATCAAGCCAACTAGCTTATATTCTATAGTCTAGCTTGTGATAACGTCTGTCGCTATAGGTTGCATAAATTCACTTGAATTTTATCAGATGTGAAAAACCATGACTTCTCAAACTTTATATTACAAACCACAATTTCGATCGTTATATGTATGATTATCTGATTAATCCCCTCATTCTCTCTTGTGATTTCACCCCTTGCACACTGCAATTAAATGGAAAACACTTCAATTTGTTGGAAGAAAATTAACTTGAATTGTAATTAACACCTCAATTTGATCGAATCAATAGAGAACATCCCTTACAACAGGACAGCAATATAAGAGCACGAAACTCGATGTTCGGGTTGGTTGTAGTGTCTTTTAGATTTGGTTTTGATTTGGTTGCTTTTTGTGTTAGGCCAAAATTTAAAACACTACTAAAAAAAAGACATAGACAGTAAAAAAGTGATGTGATATGTGGGTTATCTGTAACCAACTCATTGTGGTCACGGGGTACACACTGTCCTTTATTAGTTGGTACATGGTGTTCTTTGCCATGACATAAGTGTCACACTTAAATTGTGAATTACTAAGCAAGGGGTTTATAGCTTAAGTGGTTAAGAGCAGTTATCCTTATACCCGATATCCTGTATTCGAATTCCCCCTTCTCAGTATCGCTTATGTAGAAAATTGTGAATCACTAAAATTCAAAAACAAAGATGATGAATGAAGGGTGCCACAACCATACTTTTTTTTGGGGGGTAAAAGTACCACAACCATTTGATTCTTCTTCTTTGTCATGCATCCTCTCACATGGTAAGCCGAGAGCCAACATCATTATACCATGTGGCCACATTCTAATATCATACAATAATTTCTCCACATTCAGGCAATACAACCCCCTCTCTTAGTAACTCGAATAATATTAAACATAGGTAAGGTGGATTATTGTCACTTTCTAAAGGTAATGTGTGATTTGATGACTTTAGGGGCAGCGGTATAATTAGCCTTGATATAATTTATGTCACAAAAGAGAATTGTGTAGGATGCCAAGCACTGCATCATGAAAATCATGGAGTCAAGTGCAAGCAAAGTCAAGTTGGTAACATCCATGTATATTTTGCATGTTCAATGAAATTATGCAATGTATATCTCACGGTATAAAGCTATGTGTTGGTCAAAATTAATAAGAAAACTGCCTTGAATATTTCTTTAAGATCCAAATGTGATAAATCATTCATATAAATAGTGGTAGGTGTGTCACAAATCCATTTCAGAACTTACACTTATTATTTCAGTAAAGAATTAATCAAATACACAGAAACAATGATGAGACCTTAGTCCAAATATTAAGCCATGAGCATCCCAAGAATGCCAACAACAGCCATCATCCACCCATATTTTGTTCCAAGACTCGCACTTGCTGCAGAGGTGTAGGGGATTGAGGTGCTAGGGCTTGAGGCAGTGAGACTTGGGCTAGGGGCAAAAGAAGATGGCAGCACAGTTATCAGAAGTTTATGGTCCCCCAGTGCACAATGCTTGGCAACACCACAAATGTACCATTTTCTCCCTGGGGTTGCAAGGCTGATCACGTCATTTCCACTTGTTAATGGCACAGAGTCTAATGGAGCTGCACATTGTTGGAAACCAGTCCCATTCACTTTGAACACGTTGTGAGCTCCTTTTGGATCGTTAAAAACTGCACCAAAACCAAATCACAATGTCTTGAATTAGTTCATTGACCAAAGATTAAATACTAAAAAAAGGGGACATGAGCTTAGCCAAGTTGGCTAGAGAGACTCTGCACCCGAATTCAAATCCCTCCCCGTAACTTAGATTAATTTAAAGTAAAATATTAAAAAGAAAAAAAGGGAAAATAAATAAACTGCAAGTTTGTGGAGTGCTTCATAATGTAATTACCAAGTTTGTCACCAACATAGAACTGCTTTCCCTGAGCCCAAGCTTGGTAGTCAAAGTTGATGGTCCAGCCTTTGTCATCACCAACAATGAATTCAGTAGCCAAAATAGAAGGGGCAACTAGTGCTAGAGTGGCAAGGATAATGAAGAGCTGGGAATTATAGGCCATTTCAACTGGTTTTGAGTGTTGGCTTCGGAATTTCTATGAACCTTGGTTGTTTTGAGAAGATGAGCTCAGTTGATTTGGTTGTCAAAATGAGTTCAAATGCTGCCAATTTATGTAGGATTTGGTTTGGCTAGGAACGGCACTGCCACTGCCGAATGGCATTGAAAGATTGTATGGTTCAAATTACAATGTAATTATAATATTAATTGGTAAGCAAAGCATGACTACTAGAAGATTAATTTTGTTTGAGCTATGTATTCAATTTTGTTTTTTTTACTAATAACAAATTTCTCAGAGGCCTGCCTCTGCGGCGTATTAGGACCTTCTTCCATCAATCAATTTTCATGGCAATTTTTCATTATTAAACGCGTAAAACGATTGGCACCATTTTGTTATTGCATGGTCTGATATTAGTGCTTCTAAAAATAAAAAAATAAAAAAATAAAAGTTTTTACATTTTGCCCACTTTGAAATTGGGCCGGAAATGGCATTGTTTGGGCCTGAAAAGACCAAACAATTTTATTGAGATCTTAAGCCACAAAATATTCAAAGCTTTTATCCTTCCTTGCATGTCATAGTTATTACTCTCAATGTCATAATCAAGTAAAAATCATTTGATTTTCCCTCACGGGATGTCCCTCCAAAAACCCACTTTTTTCTCAAGAAAAGTGTTGGCTTCCATTTCATCGTCCAAACCCACCACAAGCAGAACCCACGTACCTTCTAATTTTCCCACTTTTTGTGAAGACACCTAAAAAGTACAAAAGGAACAAGCTTCCAACAAAATATCAAATATAAACAACATATGAGACTTAACATGAAAACTAGTCCAAGAACTAAGCAAACTAGTCCAAGAACTAAGTCTTAGTTTCACTCTAGCATCAGCAGAAGCAAAATGGATCAAAGACCACCTTCTCCAAGTTTCCTCAAGTCTCATTTTATTGATATCCATGAAGTCTTGCCAGAAGAAGACGAAGAAGAAGAAGAAGCAGAAGAAGGGAGTATTAGCAGAGAGAACCCATTTAGCAGAACCCTTAAAATCAATAGAAAGATGAAGAGAAGTGATGGGAGTTTCAATAGGCAAGTTTCACTGGAGACTGGATTTTCAGTGCTTAAAAAAGAGTCCAAGGCTAAAGATGAGAAGAGGGTTAATCTGCCCAGGAGTGGAAGAAGTTTCGGAGGCTTCGATTCGAGTAGCAGGCTTGGCATGGAAGCAAGGAAAGGAGACTTCAGTATTTTCAAGACCAAATCATCAACTCTGAGTAAGCAGAACTCTGTGTTGCCACCAAAGAAGGAAAGAGATCAGATGGAGTCTCAGAGGACCACTGATGGCAATGGAGGAGGACTTGATGAATCTGTTAATCACAGTGTTCCTGCTGGGAGATACTTTGCTGCGCTTAGAGGACCTGAACTTGACCAAGTCAAGGTAACACACTGATCAAAGCAGGTTCCAATGTCTAGTGTTGAACTAATTGTTCCAACATTTTCATATGTTAATATAACTTTACTCATTTGATAGAAGTGATTCGAAATCGCTTTCAGTCATTTTTTAGATATCCGACTCGTTATGTTGCCAAATTGTCAATCTAACATCATACATTTAAATCAGAATCAGCCTCTTCAATGACTCAAATTAACACTGACAACATATCATATCAAATTATCCAACAAGAGAACAATATCTGTATATGTATATTGATCACTATTATTTACCAGATTTATCTTAACTAATTAATTTATGAGTTACTATATGGTTTGCAGGATGATGAGGATATTCTCCTCCCAAAAGATGAGAAATGGCCCTTTCTCCTCAGATTTCCAATTGGATGCTTTGGTATTTGTCTTGGCCTTAGCAGCCAAGCTGTGTTATGGCATGCCCTGGCCACCAGCCCAGCCACCAGGTTTCTCAATATCTCACCCTTCATAAACCTTGCCCTCTGGCTATTAGCAGTGCCAGTCCTGCTCTGTGTCTCCTTCACCTACATCCTGAAATGCGTCTTCTACCTTGAAGCAGTAAAAAGAGAGTACTTCCACCCAGTTCGGGTCAACTTCTTCTTTGCTCCTTGGGTTGTCTGCATGTTCTTAACCCTTGGTGTACCACCTGCAATAGCCCCAGAAAAACTTCAACCTTTCATTTGGTGCACTTTCATGGCACCCTATTTTCTTCTTGAGCTAAAGATCTATGGACAGTGGCTTTCAGGTGGGAAGAGAAGGCTTTCTAAGGTTGCCAATCCATCTTCTCATCTCTCAGTAGTTGGGAATTTTGTGGGGGCAATTTTGGCTGCCAAGGCTGGGTGGGATGAGGCTGCCAAGTTTTTGTGGGCAGTTGGCTTTGCACACTATCTTGTGGTTTTTGTGACTTTGTATCAGAGATTGCCTACTAGTGAAGCATTGCCTAAGGAGCTACACCCTGTGTATTCCATGTTCATTGCAGCCCCTTCAGCTGCAAGCATTGCTTGGGAAACTATTTACGGGGAGTTTGATGGGGTGTCGAAGACCTGCTACTTCATTGCATTGTTTCTGTATGTTTCTCTAGTCGTAAGGATCAATTTCTTCACAGGGTTTAGGTAAGCTACTTTGTTTGACATGTTATGTTATCAAACTATTAATCATGACCGGACGTTGAAACATAATTTCATCTAACCAATAGCTCATCCTTTTGCAGATTTTCAGTGGCTTGGTGGTCTTACACCTTTCCAATGACAACTTTCTCAGTAGCCACCATCAAGTATGCAGAACAAGTACCGTCAGTTGGAAGCAAGGGCCTTGCAGTTACTCTTTCTCTCATGTCATCGGCTATGGTGTCAGTATTGTTCGTGTGCACGCTTCTTCATGCCTTTGTTTGGCACACATTGTTTCCAAACGATCTTGCCATTGCCATAACAAAGAGAAGACTTGGCAAGGAGAAGAAACCCTTCAAAAGAGCCTATGATATAAAGCGCTGGACAAAGCAGGCTCTAACCAAGCACAATTTGGTAACCAAGGATTTTGGAGGGAAAGAAGAGGGCTAGAGAGAGAGAGAGAGAGAGAGAGAGAGATCAGCAGTTAAATGGAAATTACATATAAAGTTCTGTAATTGTTCTTCAACATATCATCCTATTGAGCACATAACTGCAAATTGTGTATATTCTTTGACTAATCACAATTACATGTGTCTGGTGCCACTAAAAGAAAATGTTGTAAGTAAGAGGTGGCCTTAACAGCTATACAACACCAGCCTTCGACATATTTATTCGATTTCAACTGAAATCTACAAATTGGAGAAATGCAAAAAAAGATGCTGGTTGTACATATATCTGAAAGAACACCAGCCATTGTGGATTTTCCATTTACAACAGAAGGAAGGGCTTCATAATCTTTCCAAAGAGTTGTGCAATCATTGGTCGAAAACATATTTTTAATGGTCTTTCATTTTGACAGCAGATAACCAAAATCTGATGCCCTGTAGAAGCTATTTCAGAACTTTGTGCTCTTTCACTTTCAATGGACGCCAAAACTCCTGCAGCAATTTCAGGGACAAAATAATTTAATAAGAAAAATATAGAAATGAGAATAGCATCAATTATCCATCATTCAGCTGGCACACCTCATCCTCGATTTGTTATCAACATCAGTGGTGCACCTGTCACCCCCAAATTGAGCCTGCTTTGCACCAAACAGAGAAGGTTTTTCTTTGACCATTATCTACAAGACGATGTGAGACCACATGCATAGCAGATGAGAGAAGGAATTAAACGAATCTCAAGCACTCATAAGGACCAAAAATAAATAAGTAATGAAGATTGTATTAACAATCAGTTCTATAAGGTACTTTACCTTGTGCTCTGGTTGGAAAAAATTCGATCTATTTTCTTTTGAGTCCTTATGCCAAAAAAAAAAAAAAAAACAAATAACTCAATAGTTACTAAGGAACGTGAATTCTAATCAATAGTATATGTTTGATGTTTAATGATAGTAAGGGGAACAAGGATAACCTTCATAGATAAAGATATAGGCTGAGATACTTTCAACCGTGATCCATTCTTTGGCTGGAGCTCAGATGTCAAAGACAGCTAGGATTCAACCGAAGAACAAATGAGAATTACAGGTATGTAAAGTTATGCAAACAGTAATATGGTTACAATATAGGAACAATATGAGAGAAGTACTCCAAAAGGGATACAAAGAACTACAAAAACTTGTCAGCATCTACCTTACTGAAAAGATCCGTTGGTGGAAACTGCTGAATTTTCCTCTCTGTCTGAAAATTAAATTCCTTTATATGAAACAAAAACATGCTGTTAGCTTAGATGATGTTGACAACTGGGAAATATAAACAATATGTGCTCACTAAGCAATAGGATAACGTCTTTGAGCTACCATTGGTACAGTCGTTTCCCGCTTGTTATTCCAGAAAACACCAATATCCCCTTTGCTAGATAAAATCTGCATTAAGACAGGAAAAAATTCCATAGTTGGTATCTGCTAGAATGAATTTCTAGTAAATTAGCAGTAAAACATTACCTTTTTATTAAGAGGACGAGCTTTGAATTTTTGCATTTCTTCATTTCCATCCTGCTTGGGACCATCCACTGTACTTGGTCTAATCAAAGTAGATCAAACCCAGAGTAAGAACTATTTTTCAGTTATACTAAAACATTGGAAAATGTAAACTGAGCATTCCTTTTTCTCATGTGGACTAAATGTAAACTGGGCATTCCTTTTTTCTCATGTTGACTTTGGTTTAAAAGATTCTTTCTGTTATTACCTTCTAGATTCTCTGTTTCCATTTTTTACAACAGTAGAAATACTAGGTTTGTCCAGACCCTGCAAAATGCACAATAATAGTCATGATTCCATTAAAAAAATTTGGGCACAAGGTTTAACATTTGACAGTAGGGATCACTTTGACTTCAGATAACAGTGAAAACTACTTAATAAAAATAACAGCTAACCTTCTCAGGATCATTGAAACGATGTGAGGATGATGAAACAGCAGATGTATTTTGCATGGCCCTTTCCATTGTCTTGAGGTGAAATTCCTAAGAAGAAACGTAACAAAGGGATTCTGAGCCACAAAACTTAAAAACATAATTATTTATATAGAAACTTTTTCTTTATTTCGTTTCAGTTTGAGCTACAGAAGTCATTATCTTCCAAGCCACTGGTGCAGAGTAATAATATGTAAAGAACAAGCAAATTATAAATATCAAACACTCACTTGAAATTCTGGCAACTTTGGAGCGCTCCTTGTTGGGAGTGGCAATGAAGGAGCCTCGAAAATCTGTAGTTTAGAAACAGAAACTTGAGGGAAGAATGACAGTGAAAACATTATTCAAATCCCGATTTAATAACTTTAAGTACCAACTTTTCGGTTCAATGGACGAGCTTTGAATTTTCGATGAGCTGATGTCACTTGTTCTAGCACTGATGCATTCTTAGGCCTGAAATATAAACATATAATAACTACCCTGCAGACTGGTAAATAAAGCTATGTGCTTTGTGCCCTGATAGAAAGAACTCACCTTATCCTATATGCCCTAGATGCTGTTTCAAGGTCCGGCTCTCTTGGAATAGTAAGTCTCAACTTGGCATGTGCAGTGGTTTTATCAAAAGTTTCATCCTGAAATGCCAACGCATAATAAATATTATAATTTTATAAACTTTACTGATAACTTGGGCGGATCTCTTATTTAGTACATTATCTTTATACAACACTATAGGCCATCTTCAGTTCCCTTTTATGTATCACTTCAGCCATCTAAGAACAAAATCACAAGTAAGAAATATGGAAGACTTATGACACCCGGAGTTACATTAAAGACTTTGCTAACAATGTAAAATGTTCTGAAATACAGGTAGCAGTTGCATTTTGACAAAGGTAAATTGGTCGAAAGTTTCAATTTGCGAGGACAGTTTTTGGCATAACCTCTAGTGTTATTGGATGTAATTTTGGCAAGGCTTGGGTCACAGTTAGCCACACAAACAAAAGCTGTTGGTTTATCAGAAGCATAATTTCATAAAGAAAATCACATATTTCAGAATTTGCGAAGTTTTAGGCATTACTTATCAAACAAATACTGGACAAATCTAAAACAATTGTTTGTTTTTTTGTGGAAAATCAAACACCAAGCAGTAGGTAGAATACCTTTTTAGGCACCTTGTGAACCAAATTAGTTTGCTGCTTTGCGTCAGTAACCTGAAATGCAGAAAAAAGAAGGATGGTCAATTCAAAGGAACCACTAGTTCAAAAACCAAGTGTAAATTTTCTATTCAATTTTAGATACATATGAATTTACTGTAAGTCAAAAGCACACCTGACTTAAATAACTATTTAAATTTTAAATGAGAATAATACACATTCAAAAGAACATAATCATCATGCAGCTAATACTGGTCCAAATGTGTGTAACGGAAGAATACTGATCCAAGTTCTATAGAAAGACAATTGATAAATTTTTGGAATATCCTCAGTACAAATTACTGATAGACTAGTAAACTTACATACCTTACGCAAATGACCTCCATCTAGCTTTTGCCTCTTGGCAGCTTGACTTTCAACCCCAGAAGAACTACACAAGCTCTTCTCATTGTTTTCAAAATGCAGCATCTGAAATCTAAAAGTGACGTAATAAAACATCAGAATGCGGTCAGTATGGGACGTAAGGGTAATCATTTGGGTATACAGGAAATTGAATGCAGGTATTTATCATATTGAATTAAATACTTTATTGGACAGAGTAATGCCCAACTTAACGACCCCAGTAGCATTTTCACAAATAAGAGCCCCACCTAGAATATCTGGGGTGAGAAAGTAACTTAATGAAAACTATGCTGGTATGCATAGATGCAGAACATTCTGAATCACCTGGAACCGCCAATTTGAGGTTTCAGATTTTGCTTAGCAAGCTGACTTGCTGTAGGTTTCATCAAAGTTGAGCTCCTGGGGAAAGATGGCTTTACAGAAGTTTTACTTTTACCTTTTAGCTTATCACTGGCTAAGTGATTGTAGAATGTCATTCCTGGAAAACAAATATATAAATTAAAGAGGGAGAAAAAAACTAAAAACAATAGATACATTATGTTGGACCGATGGAATAACTTAATCATAGTTCATGACAACATCGTACTCAATACTTGCGTAAAGCTTAATTTCAGCTGAAAGTCTTCAGATTTTAAATAGGTACAGTAAAATTAATCATGAAGAACGTAACAAAATATAAGTATTCACTAAATCATTATATCATGCTCTTAATTTATTCGGAAACATTTGGGAAATCCATTAGCAAACACAGTAGTCATAAAGGTATCAGAATGATCACCTGTACCCGTTCCATGTGGTTGATTTAGAACTTTTTGTAAATTTCCAAATATCCCTCTATTCATTCCTCCGCAATCTAGAAAATAGACACATTACACTTCAAAATTTAGACTTCAAACCAAGATAAAGATGCTCAAAAGACTTTGCTTTTCTAAATCCTGCCTCTCCACGAGGCACAAACCAACGAGTTTGATCGATACCTCTGTTATTTACATCCATTGCACATACTTCTTCGCCCCCACCCATATCACACTCGCCTTCATTAGTATTCTCCACAGCTCTGGATTTTGGGGAGATGTTTACATTTTCCCGGAGGATGTCCGCTCCTAGTACTAACCTTGTCACAAAAGCTGAAACAGACAAAAATGGCATAAGCTTGGTAATTTTTCCCTTCTATCCAATATATATAACTTCATGCATTGCTAAAATTCCTGAAACCACAGATATCTGTTTTGAATAAGGTAATGTATCACAGAGTAAAATCAATTTTTGAAAAGAAAAAAAAAAGTAGAGTAAATATATCACCAAAATAATCACTTTCAACTGGAATTATCGGAATATAGATACAGCATTGAAAAGATTCATTTTTTAATTTTAGCAAAGAAGAATGCTAGGGTTTGTAAATGCTTTAAAAAATGGATAAAACCGAGCTCACTATAGCTCAACTTAATCAAACACACAAAAATATTCAAGAAGAAATAGTTCCAAAAATATAAATTTCAAGAAAACGTGTCGTCTAAGGTAGAGAAGCTCACGAGACGGCGGGTAGCTCTTGGCGGACTCGAACCAGAGCTCGGCTCGGCTCGCCTCAGCCGGAGTTTCCTCTCTGGTGAAGTTAAAGCACCGAGCGGCGTCGAACTCGTAGTCAATGTCAACTTCTTGAGCCATAAACACTTGCTCAACCTCCATATCTTCCTCCATTTCCATTCCCTCTCTCTCTTTCTCTCTCTTCCACCTTCACTCTCTACAATGCACCACAACCAGAGCCAAACACCATGTATCCAATCACCAAAAAGCTCTAATCCGGGACTCAGAGCTCAGAACCCGACCCGCTAAAGCTCTAAATCTGGAGGTTTCGGCTCCGTTTTGTAGCAGCAACCATAGAGAGAGAGCAAGGTCCGCTCGCCGCAATGTAGCACCACCCGTGAAAAATTTTGTAACTGAAATTTAAGCGCAAGTACAAGGGGTCAAAAGCGCAAGGCCGTAGGGTACAAGCGCTTTAAAGCCGGCAGAGGCGTTTTGCAGGAGCGTTGGGCGTTTGGACATATGCCAGGCTTCTCTTTTTGTTTTGTAGCGTCGAAGTTTTTTGTAACGATCCGCAAAATTTGAATTTATGGCCCTGGAGAATTTATATATTATTATTTTTTATTGGGATTTGGATTGGCGAATGTACCCCTGGGGTTTCTGGGGAATTGCGAGCTGTTTGGGTTTGAAATTTGAATAGGGTGGTGGATAAGAGCGTCATTTCGGTTGTGTCCTTCGACTGAGGGGCAGTGTTATCGGCTTTTGCGCCCTGTTTCGGGTTGCGAAATCCTGTCTACGACTCTGAAATTTCGGCGCGTCTTCAGTATGCCCTTCAGGTTTCGTGGAATTGCAAGATTGTCCCTAACGGTAGTGTCTGTTTGTGAGGTCATAAAGAGGAAAAAATGGGGCCCCTCCTTCACAGGTTCAAAAATGAGACTGTGATCAAAGGGCAAGATAGGCAATATCAGAATTTGGTGCTGCAAATTATATTGTGTATTTCTTTTCATCTAGGGGTGGTGCAACACGTCCAGATTCAGAACTTAACTCAAACTTAATTAAGGTTTAAATATGTTAATAAACTCATATTTGAAACTCAGGTTGACCAAAACTCCATCAATTCATTACAAATATATATATTGTCATCGTTGTTTATGTGAATTTTATGCAATTGACCCACTAATGTAGTGCTTTAGAACACTTGCTCTTTCAAGAAGGGTTCTGAGTTCGAGCCCTAGCACCCGTGCAATGTGTATGAATTTAGTATAGTCTTTTTCGATAATAAAAAATTCCCGACAAAATAAAAAACCACTAAATGACCTGAGATTTTGTATAATAAAATAAAGAAAGATACCGCTAAATCAAAGGCCGGTCGGTCACTATGCCTCTTCAATTATGTGATTTGATAGTTGTCTTTCGCAAAAAATATTATAGGCACTCTTTGTCAAAGAGGAAATCATAAATGTAGACTTTTTGGGCATACTGAAGTGTATATGCAATCTCAGTCCACTATATTCCTAATGAGGAAAATTCAACACACATAGCACAATAGAACGTCACACCAAAAAGAGGATGTTATAAACATGGGATGTTGAATAAAGACACAAATTGAGTAGATTATTTTTGTGTAAAAGATTTAAAATGCAACACCAACCAGGCAAAATTGAACACTGTTTGTGCTTATATAGTTTCTATACACAAAATTGTGTAAAGATTACTTTCCTTGATCTGAACAAATTTGAAATATGGGTCCATCGATCATTGAGGAAAGAATTGAATGAGCTTCTGAGGTGCTTGTACTGGTCTATAGCATCCGAGGCTTTTCTAATTGAATGGGAAGATTACTTGGTAGCTCAAAGTTTCAGAGATGTGACAGAAAATATAAATGATAACCATTTAAGTTTTTTTTTTTTTTTCTTCTTCTTCTAGTTCATCAATTTAATATGGGATTTTTCCCACATTGGATGCCTTTCCTTCACCTAACTTTTACTTTGCATTAGGGTATGGGGCTGGGGCTCTGGGGAGCAAACTGCTTTTGAAACGTGCCCGACATTTGACAAGATGCAGCTTAGGCTGTAAGTAGCCTACAGTAGTATCCATCATATATTAGATGTTGCTGAGGTCCATAATGCAATAATATATGGTCACTCGTTATTAACACAGGGTTAAATGATTAATTCACCACCCAAGACAAGAATTCTGAAATTGTTTAAGAGAGTATGTGGATTCCAAGAAAAACTTGCATAAATCACTTATATACACCGGTTGTAGGTAAGTTTTTCTCGTTGTTTCTTTGCTATTGAATAATTATATATATTTTTTATGAACCTAAAGTTGTATGCATATATATAATTGTAGGGGCTGGACATTCGGACAGGAAATAATCAAACTGGTTGAACCAAACTGATTGGCTTAGTTAGTTAGTTTTTTGTTTTTTTAATTCCAGTTATAAACCCGATTTGGACAGGCTCGATTCCGGCCTCCTAGTGCGGCTCGTTTCGGTTGCCCGTCCCTACATAATTGTACCAAAAAATTACTGCCTATAATCCCAAGTTCTTTTTATTTGCCCATTAATTACTTTATTTTTAAAATAAAATCCATGAACAATGACCATGATGACAATCAGCTTCTCTCAGTCTCAAGAATCACTACGTATTGTACTCTCAAGAGGCATTCTGAGGTGTGGAGGAAAATGATAATGTAATTTGCAATTACCATTATATATACCCTTCTTGCTATTTACACTTTCGAGTAAATTTTATTTTTATTACCTTTTGAACTTTGACCCCTCCCTGGGACAGTTTGAATGTTTTCTCTAAAATTATCTGATTGATTAGTGTAGTTTTGCGGCTCTCAGACTTTTTTCCCCTCTCTTTGGACTTGTTATTTTGTCAACTTCACTTTCGTAGCTTTATTCCGTCTTCTCTTTGGTCCATCAAATCTTTGTGCGCATCTTCTCATTTCAAAATGTAACTTTGATTTCTTTTTTTCTTTTTTTCTTTTTTCTTTTTGAGTAGGGCAAGCCCAGGAGGAAAAAAAACTAACAAAGAATACTTCGATGCAAAGCTCGACTTAAATTATCATCATGCAAAATATGCTCTAGAGAAGAAGGCATAACATCAAAACTATGCAAAACCAAAGATAAATTGTGACCCATAGCAGCAAGGTGATCAGCAGCATGATTCTGTTCTCTGTACACATGCGACAAGCGATATAACCAATCCTTTCCGAGAAACTCTTTACAACCATTAATTAAACTGAATAGGGGATGTGAGTCCGCTACGTCATATGTGATCATATGAGCTTGAGGGTCACATTCAATCTCAAGTAATCTGCAGCATTCATTCCATGCAAGGTGTAACCCATGGAAAAGGCCCCATAACTCAGCTTCCATGACAGTACCAGAACCGAGATTAACAACAAAGCCTTTGATCCAATTGCCATTAAAAATCAAAATAAAGTCATCGACTCATCGTGCATATTTATGTGATTCAGAGTCTGTGGTTACAAGGTTTAAAACCCCTACAATCAAATCTAAGCTTCAACATCATGAACAAAAAAACCTATAATTTTTGCAACTTGGAAGTTATTGGCTCGTTTGACAGATTAGACTAACAGTCAACAGTGCCAATGGAATGAAACTATAAGGACAAAACTGAAAATGTAAAAGGTAAAAGGACCAAAATGAAAATCCGGATAAATTATAGGGACCATTGATGCAATTTGACAAAATAAAAGTGGCAAATAGCAATACCTCATGGTGGTTCTTGTGTGGGCCGTGCGTGAGTGATATGCATGCAAAGTAAAACACATACATGGACTGATCTATTTGGGCTCATCTCTCTCGAATATTCCATAAAATGAAATCATTTCTTTAGGGAGCTTCTATAATGAGGAGGTAGAGTGAGGAGCTTATTTGAGGAGGCCCATCTCACCATCAAAAGGGGTGTGGACCCCCTCCCATCCCATTGCTTCAGATCTGATTTATGATTTCAAACTTTTAAGTTTAAATTAGCCTAGAGACTGAACTTTTGTTTTTCTGATTATTTTCTGGTGGCATCCCCAAACATAAATTGTAAAAATCAAAATATATATATATATGTGACAAGAAAACGCCATGCACATGTAGTGTTCATTTTTTTATACAAGCGATTCTGGAAGAGGAGAATTCGAACATAGAACCTTGAAGTGCAAGCGTAACTACTCTTCATTTATTTTCTTGACGTGTTTTATTTCATTTTATATGAAATAAAAGTTTAGGGGGAGATTGGCTACTCTCACCACAAACGTTAGGGCAGACCCACAACCTTGAGCCAAAAGAACTTACGCGTGGCACCCAACTGCCAGCTGCCACGGATATGGATTTATGTAGGAAATTACAAATTGCGCACCAACGATGACTGCTGGCAGTGGGACTTGAACACTGGTGGGGCTATACACAATGTAGGGACCTTACCAACTGAACAACCCTAATTGGCAATTTTGTTTTTTAAATTGTTGTTACAAAAAAAGAGTAAGTGTTTTGATTGAAAAACAAAAACAAAACAGCCTAGTTACCAATTAGGAAAGCGGCTTTCCGAAAGCCAATAAGCTATTCCTCTTCATTGATCTAGTCAATACACATTCTCTTCAGTAAATAATTTGATTAAACAAGGAGGTAAATGAAATAACCAATCTTGAACTGTTTGATTTAGGAATAAATCATTGTAACTTTTATTTTAATCATGAGTCATGAGTGTTTTAAATCGCGGCACTATGTCACTAGCATTATCACTTAGCAATTGTTTTTTTTTTACATAGCAGTAGTCCATGGCACAACACCCATGTAGCGGATGCTATTTTGCCATCGCGTACGCGATAGCACTGTAGCATTATATCGCGCTATATCGTGCGCTATGTGATGCTTTCCTGATTTTCTTGACTTTTCTAACTAGTTGGCCACTCTATATGTGAAGAATATGGTCCCGTTATGATTAGACAATTTGACACGGCGTGACAACGTAAGAGGCAATCAAATGGCGTGACAAAGCATGAAATCCACCAAATATGAGAAAATCTTTCGTTTATTGAATTCATAATGATAATATAATGCCCTAGCCATAGGCTAAAGTGGGTTTAAATACTCCTAGAAACTCTAGGAATCTAAAGGAGATTAAAAAGGGAAAGGGTTTTTAACTGTAGACGTCCCTAAACTTTGCCCTCAGTTGCAATTGGGTTTGTAAACTTTTTTTTTAGGCAATTACATCCTTTAACTTGACAAGTAGTTCCAATTGAGTCCTGCCGTAATAGAATCCGTCAAGTTTAACCGTGTGAATAGCACGTGCTCTTGTTGTGAGGTGTATATTGGTATTTTCACGATGGCCAGCTTTGTATATTGGAGTTTTCACGATGGCAACCTCATTTAGTAAACATTCAATTCCAGAAGAAAGTGAAGCTCCAAGTATGTGTGAAAGTTTCTACCTTTTTAGTTATTTAAAAATCCAAAATTTGATTTTGACTAATGGGTTTTGTTTTTTCTCACCAAAAAAACATAACAAAATCAGCTTGTTGTTCTCTATGTGGATTTCAAGTTTGATGAGAGCTATACACCTTGTAAGATCTCAATTCGTGCCGGGGATGGCTTGCGCTTCTTGTCGAAGAACGAAGACCGATGGCTAGCCGAAGAACTTCTCGATCTTCTCCACATCGCCGGCAGTGGTTTCGAGGGTTATGTGGTTCAGGCATGAAACAGAGCTCAGGCTAAAATGAGGGGTTGAGTTTTTTTTAATTTTTTTATCTGAGCTTGTTTGTGTTGTTGTTGTTGTTCATTATGAATTAAAAGCCAAAACCAATAATGGTTTTTCTTTCTTTTTGGTGTTTAATTTTTTGAGGGTGGTGTGGGGTGGGGGGGTTTGAGGAGGAAAAATTGTAGTATTCGGGAAACTAGCTTTCATGACGAAGGAGTTGGTCACCTAAGCAGAAGCTCATCACCTTAAGGTTGAGGTGGCCCCTGCCCACTATAAGAAGTAAAGCAATAAAAGTCCATTATCAGAACATATATTTTGAATATCAAAATATATATAAACATATCTTAGTATTCTCATAACATATATTTTTAGTATCTTAGTAGGTGGATGATTGATGTTTGTAACTAAGTGGTGTTTTCCCACAATATAGATGAACTAGATGCTTTTGGTGTTTGTAACTAAATGATGTTTTCATAACATATAGATGAAGATGTTGTCCATCACAAGGAGCCTACTCTAATTCCCGGCGATCTCTTTCTCGACCTAGAAGTTATGGGCTCATTTGATGGATTGGATTAAGAGTACCAACAAACGATGATGGTGAATGATTAATTTGTAAAAAGAGAGTTGAAGTTTTTAAATTTAATTTTTTGTTGAAATGTGAACTTTACATCTATGATTAACTAGTTGTATCAAAGTGTTATTGTGAATCTATATGATCAAAATAATAACACATTGAATTGAACATTAAGAGTGAGCGTAGGGATGACATAAATCCAAATAATAAAACCATCGTCAAAAGTTCAATATTCATAGCAGGACTTGTCAAAACCTAAAACTTACTCCAACTATTTGGCTAATCTTGTGTGTTTTATTTTTATTTGTTTTATAATTGCATCATGTATGAATAAAGAAAAATAAGTGATGTGGCCCTGGATGTTTCAAATTTGCTTTGCATGAAATGAAAGGCATGCATGGTGGATTCTTTTGAATGCACCATGCTTTGTATTAAACTTATCTTCGTTGTGGTTTTAAGGAGTTCAAATCTATAACAACCTTGTTCTTGATTGCATAGCTTTTAATGAACAAGAAGTTAAAGGGCATAGCAAAAGAAAGTTTAACTTAAACAGTGTAAAAATAAAGGCATGCACACATATTTGTCATGGCCATGCATATGAACACATCCGCACAGACACACAATATGGTTTATAGTAAATGTGTTTGTGTTTTCAAAAGTAGAGATAACATACAATTCAAATAATATGACAAGTGTCTTGCAACCAAAACATATCAATAAACATAACTAACATATAGTTACATAGGATTTCTTTATGCTATTTTGAAGATTATGGAAGTAGGTTGGCTTAAAATTTGTGTGTTTTACGCAACCATTTATCTAGTAATAATTGCCTGCTCATCAGCCCATGCATGTTTTTTTTTTGGTTCAATTCCATACGCATGCGTTTTGTAAAGCTGTTGAATATTGGTGGTTGATTGTAAGTGTGAACTTTTATTTTCCACTAAATTTAGGCATCAAAATGGATATGTACGCACTGTTTTAGCTCATTGATTGGTCCACCCATATATTTGGTCTACTATCATAACAGTAAAACAACTATAGTCGTAGAAATATGAAAATGGACATGAGAACTATGTAATAAGATTGCATACATCGAGACTTATCATTGTCCCTATTCATATCCTAAAATGTTCCTAGTCATAGGAATATCAATTGGGCATTGATCTTCCGCCATGACCAGTACACATAATATCTTTTCTAAATGTAGAGGAAGACGAGGTCTGAAGTCATTAAGTGTGGTGACACCAAGATATGTGTGTATGTTCTTGTAGCAGAACAAGTACATTGAATGCGATCAAAGAAATGAGTTCTAGAATGAAAGTTTTTACTCACAGGTCAAACTAAAACTCATAAATTGCAATGGTGCAAACTAATCTTCAAAACTGAGACATCATAGTTGTCTTGTGACTATGTTGTTTGTCTTTGATGAGATTATACAGTTGTGTTATAGAAGACATAACCAAAAGGTGTTTATTGGGACTCTCAATAAAGTCATGGAGGCAAATGAATGTAGAATAAGGGATCTTTACTCTTAATAATGGTCTACAGTAAAAATGAAAAATCCATACCTCAAATGTGAAAAAGTAGAAAACAATTTACTTCGGTCTTGAAAGCAGTGTTGTTGGTGTTACAGCTGTAAATTTAATTTATAGGGATTCATAAACTAGGATTGAAGTTTATATGTATATATATATAGAGAGAGGAGACCAAAAAGACTAGAAAACAAAAAGGCTACATTAAATATGGGTTCATAGTACACTCATTTAGCCATTTAGCTAAGAAGATGCAATGGTGTTTGACATTAAACATGGGTTCATAGTGTACCCATTTCAAAAGTAGAGTTAACATACAATTTAAATAATACAACAAGTGCCTTGCAACCAAAACATATGAATAAACATAACTAACATACCTATGTAGGATTTCTTTATGATATTTTGAAGATTATGGAAGTAGATTAGCTTAAAATTTGTGTGTTTTGTGCAACCATTTATCTAGTAATAGTTGTCTAGACATCAAACCATGCATATTTTTTTTTGGGTTCAATTCCATATGCATGCGTTTTGTAAAGCTGTTGCATATTGGTGGTTGATTGTAAGTGTGAACTTTTATTTTCCACTAAATTTAGGCATCAAAATGGATATGTACACACTGTTTTAGCTCATTGATTGGTCCACCCATATATTTGGTCTACTATCATAACAGTAAAACAACTATAGTCGTAGGAATATGAAAATAGACATGAGAACTATGTAATAAGATTGCATACATCGAGACTTATCATTGTCCCTATTTATATCTTAAAATGTTCTTGGTCGTAGAATATCAATTGGGCATTGATCTTCCGCCAAGACCAATACACATAATATCTTCTCTAAATGTAGAGGAAGACGAGGTCTGAAGTCATTAAGTGTGGTGACACCAAGATATGTGTGTATGTTCTTGTAGCAGAACAAGTACATTGAATGTGATCAAAGAAATGAATTCTAAAATGGAAGTTTTTACTCATAGGTCAAACTAAAACTCATAAATTGCAATGGTGCAAACTAATCTTTAGACTTGAGACGTCATAGTTGTCTTGTGACTATGTTGTTTGTCTTTGATGACACTATACAGTTGTGTTATAAAAGACATAACCAAAAGGTGTTTATTGGGACTATCAATAAAGTCATAGAGGCAAATGAATGTAGAACAAGGGATCTCTACTCTCATTATTGGTCTACAGTAAAAATGAAAAATTCATACCTCAAATGTGAAAAAGTAGAAAACAATTTACTTCGGTCTTGAAAGCAGTGTTGGTGTTACAGCCACAAATTTGATTTATAGGGATTCATAACCTAGGATTGAAGTTTATATGTATATATATGTAGAGAGGGGAGGCCAAAAAGACTAGAAAACAAAAATGCTACGTTAAACATGGGTTCATAGTACACCCATTCAGCTATTTAGCTAAGAAGATGCAATGGTGTTTGACATTAAACATGGATTTAGAGTGTACCCATTTAGCCATTTAGCTAAGAATATAGGCCAAGTTTATTCATGGATTGATTATTCATGGGCTTCAATACACTTACCCTAAAAAAAAATTATTTTCACTTTCCTATAAGCATATTATAGGCTAGCCATCATCCTTTTAATTTTAAGCTAGTAAGCAGGTTTATTACTATTGTTGACAATACTAACCTATGGACTCTAAATCACAATATGAGACATATACCAAGATGACTCACTAAAAAAGATAGTTTATGCACACATATCAAAAAAAATTTGTGCAAATAAATAGTTTTTACTCAATTATTCAAAAATAACAAAACACAAGTGCTCAATCCCATTTTTGAAAAAGTTCTCATCAAAAGAAAATATAACTATTATTCGGCCCCCCAAACATGCAATCCTAGTTCCGCCTCTACCAATGGTGATTGGGATTAAACATGAATTCATAGTGCACCCATTTAGTCATTTATCTAAGAAGATGCCAATGGTGATTGGGATTAAACATGGGTTCATAGTGCACCCATTTAGCCATTTAGCTAAGAAGATGGGCCAAGATTATTCATGGACTTCAATACACTTACTCTAAAAAAAATTACTTTTACTTTCCTATAAGCGTATTATATGCTAAGGTTTATTACTATTACTGGCTATATTAACCTATGGACTCTAAGTCTCATATTACTATGGTCTCTACATCACAATATAAGACATATACCAAAATGACTCACTAAAAAAGATAGCTTATGCACAAAAATAAAAAAAAGAAATGTGATTAAATAAACAATTTTTACTCAATTATTGGAAAATAAAAAACATAAGTGCTTAATCCAATTTTCTGAAATAGTTTATCACATCAAAAGGAAAAACATAACTATTATTCGGCTCCCCCAGACATGCGATCTTAGCTCTGCCCCTGTCAATGGTGTTTGGGATTAAACATGGGTTCATAGTGTACCCATTTAGCTAAGAAGATGGCCAAGTTTATTCATTTGCTTCAATACACTTACCCTAGAAAAAATTATTTTTACTTTCCTATAAGCATATTATAGGCTAGCCATCATCGTTTTAATTATAAATTAGTAAGCAGGTTTATTACTACTACTGGCAATACTAACCTATGGACTCTAAGTCTCATATTACTATGGTCTCACAATACGAGACATACCAAAATGACTCACTAAAAAAGATACTTTATGCACAAATATAAAAAAAAACAAATGTGTAAATAAAAAGTTTTTACTCAATTATCAGAAAATAAAAAAACATAAGTGCTCAATCCAATTTCTGAAAATGTTGTAACATCAAAAGTAAAAATGGCAAATAATTATTAAATACATTAAATACACACTAAATAAGGCTATATAATCCTAATCCACCCCTTACCAACAAAACAAAACATAAACAAAAAGACAAGCTTGCAGTGCAGTGTGTGGCCCATTCTTTATTCATCTTTCTCTTTCTCACTTTGTCTTTAACACCCAACCGCCCATGACTTTTTTAACTTTTCCATTTCAATACCGCACCTAAGTAAAAACTAGGGATGTCGAGTTGAGTTACCACAGTGGTTATGGCCCTTTCTCTTTCTCATGTTTGGCATCCAAAATCAAACCCCAACGTGTGTCTTTCCTCTCAATATAAACAAAAAAAAAAAAAAAAAAAACTAGGGATTTTCTTTATACGTTATTGACATTCTTATTTCTTTGAACAATGTTAGGTATACCAAATTGTGTACCACCTCTCTAATTCTCTAATAAAGGTGGAGTTCATCTCTAACTTTCTAATAAAGGTGGAGTCCATAGGGAGCTGATTTCCCCACTCCAATTTTCTCCACTTACACTCCCTTTTGCTTTTTAATACTTTTTAATCAATTTTGTTCTTTCTCTTTCCTATTCTATCCTTACCCTACATTAATTTCTTTTTTACTTCACTTTTATATTATTTCTTTTTCTTCATACTTAATTTTTTAACTTACACTCCATTTTCAGTATTAAAGGGAAAAAAAACTCAATTTCTTACTCGATGAAAGGAAATTTTTTTTACTGAAAATGGAGTGCAAGTTGGAAAACTAAGTATAAAGAAAAAGAACTAATATAAAAGTGAAGTAAAAAGAAATTAATGTAAAGTAAGGGTAGAATAGGAAAGAGAAGGAACAAAATTGATTAAAAAGTATTAAAAAGCAAAATGGAGTGTAAGTGGAGAAAATGGGAGTGGGAAAATCATATCTAATATTAAAGACAACTTCGTTGAAACTAATTGATTAAGTTTCAAATGTGTTTTATAATCTTCTAAATCATTATCACTATATAAACTTTTTAACCCAATAAAATTAATAAAATCCCTTTTCACATTTTTAGGAATGTGCCAATTTTGAGTGATCTATTTTAGATCCTATGGTTTGATTGGAAGATTTATCAAAATAGAATATATATCAAAGATATAATATATATTAATTTAAAAAAATTATAAAGTATTTTTTGAAGTACGGTACAATTTCTATAGAAATAGAAAATTTTGTTATATAATTGATACACCTATACTAATACCTAACTTAATCGGGTTGCAAAATCTTAACATAAATTCTCTACACAACGAAAAGTCTTAAGAATTAATATAAAACTAACTATGCAAATATTTAAAAAAATCCCTTAAGTGTATAGCTGAAATTCTGTTATACAATTTTTTTTTCTCTTCAAAGATAAAATTCATTTTTTATTTTAGATTAATAAAATAAACAAATCATTAAAAAAAAAACAAACAAACGAGACAGAACATTGTTTTTAGTTATATTTATGGATTGAAGTCAAAATTATCTAGTTACAACTGTAATAACTATTATTAACGAAAACGTTTAAAGCCCTAACAATTTTTTTTTCACAATTTACTCGGTTCGTTTTGATGAAGATATGGTTGCTCTCTCATCTTTGCGAGGAGAGCCTTTTAAGTCAGCTAGGGTTTTACTAAGGTTTCTTCATGGTCCCTAGGGTTTTTCTTGTTTTCTCCATTCATCTTTGATTTGGTCACTGGTTCTTCTCCTGGTATTTGGCTCGTTCCCTGAGTTTTGTGAGTGTGGCTAGGGTTTTGATAGGGTTCCTTGTGCCCTCAGTTCTCTCCTTTGATTTTTCTTGTTTTTTAATATTAGGTTGATACGAACACAAGTTTGTGTGGTGCGCTTGGGGCTTTTGGCTACTGGTGTCGATATGGCTCTTGTGGAGATTGAGTGGCAATTGGATTTGATTGATTGAGAAAAAGTTGGGGGTAGTGATTGATAGTTTTGCACTCTTTGACGGTTTTATTGGCTTTTTGTATAGTCTAGTGGCTAAAGTCCTCTCGAGTCAGGAGGTTCATGGAGACAAATTTATTAAGACCTTTACTAGTTTATGGAGGGGCTCTGATGAGGTTTCGATTAAGGAGATTGCGACTAATCGTTTTTGGGTACGCTTTGTCTATGAACAGGATCAAAAATGGGTTCTTGAAATGGCGCCTTGGACATATCGATGTTCTTTGATGCTACTAGATGATGTGCCTGGCGATGGATGTATACATACAATAACCTTAACCCAAGGGACCTTTTGGGTCCAGGTGTATGGGGTTCCAGATTTTTGTATGACTGTTGTTGTTGCTAAAGCCATTGGGTTGCCGGTTGGTAAGGTATTATGAGTGGATATAATAGAGATGGGGATCTTTGTTGGAAGTTTTATTCATATACGTGTGCGATTTGATGTGCGGCTACCTTTGATAAGGAGGACTCCGGTTACCTTCTCGGAAGTAGGCAAGAAGATGATAGAGTTTTGTTATGAATATTTACCCGAGTACTATTTTGCCTGCGATCACGTTGGTCATGCTACAAAAGAAAGTGTGAAGAAATATGAGGATTCGCATGGCAAACTTAATTCTGATGTCTATACCCAATTTACATATGCCTTTTGTCACGGCCCGCATGTTGAAGGCTCAACCCAACAACTATGGGGCCAACCTAGATGATCCATTTGTGAAGGTCAAGCCCCACAAGAGAAGCTCAAGGCCCAACCCGTCAGATGGATCATGCTAGACCTCTTAGCCCACATGTCTAGATTCAATGTACAGTAGTAGGCAGACTACGATTGGTGACAGTAGTAGGTAGACTTCGGTTGGTGACAGTGTATCTTAGCCCTCTATTGTGGTGGTAGGTGGATATGATCTCTATATAAGGGGGATGTCTTATTGTGTATCCTCACCTCACAACTTGTAAAGCATTGAGTAGCAATACAAGCATATATTCTCCCAAACTCTCTTGTGTGTTCTTATTGTTCTTGCTCTGGCTTCGTGTTCTTGCTTGGTTCGATCTTATTTTGTAGGAAGGGAGGCTGACTTAGCTTGTTCAAGAGGCGATCAAGTCTAACGCCGCACAGAAGGAAGACTTCAAAAAAGTCATCCCGTGACAATTGGTATCAAAGCGAAAGCTCGAATCATTCGAAGAAGCATGTCGAAGAGCAGATCCGATGTGGAGACAGATATGTCCAAGGTCAACTTGGATCATGGGGGCAAATCAAAGAGGGAACGATCTAGAGATGTTGTAGCAACAATGGAGAAGCGGCTTTCTAAGATGGAGAATGCCGTAATTGAGTTCGATCAGCGACTCGAGGAGGATGTCCTTATGAAGGAGGGCTTCGGATCTGTGGTGGAAGAGCTTCAAGGCCAATTCCAAGGAGCCCTCAACTCTGCATTGGGCAGCATCATGCTAGATGTCCACACCAATTGGGCCTTGTGCAAGGAAGTTGTCTTGAACAAGACCCGGACTCCGAAGGAACCGAAGGTGTTAGATTCTTTCAAGCCCAAATCTTATAATGGGAAGAGTGAGGTGAAGGAGCTGAACACGTTTCTATGGAATATCAAAAAGTATTTCAAGTACCTTAAGATGGAGGATGATGAGCCCAAGATTACTTCAGCAACGTTGTTTCTCACCGACAATGCTCTCATGTGGTGGTGCCGTCGATCTATGGAGATCGACCAAGGTACGTTTACACTTGAGACTTGGGATGAGTTTAAGAAAGATATTATGTTGCATTTCTATCCAGAGAATGCCAAGTATGAGACAAAGGAGAAGCTGAGATGGCTAAAGCAAACGGGGAGCGTGAAGGACTATGTCGCCACGTTCACCAACCTGTTGTTCGAGGTGCCTAGCATGATAGATGAAGACAAGCTCATGTACTTCATGAGTGGCCTATAGAATTGGGCCGAGCTGGAGTTACAAAGGAGACACGTCCAAACCTTGTTAGGGGCAATTGCTGCAGCCGAGTCTCTTGTTGAGTTCAAGAGGAATGATCAAAGCGACTGTTAAGCTCATAATTTCATACATATACATGCCCAATTTACTTACTTCTTTTGCTTAGTTCCTATAATTCTAAGTTATTCCAAGTTCAAAGGAAAGAAAGGTAGCAGTGGATCCGATGAGGGAGACCACAAAGAGGGTAGCAAGTCAGGAGACAAGTCTGACAGTCACAAGTCATCCGTGAATAAGAATGACAAAGTTGACAAGGGGAAAGACAAGTCGAAGCTAGCTTGCTTCTTGTCCGATGGAGCGCACATGATGTGGGATTGTCCGCAAAAGAAACCCTTGAATGCCATGAACCAGGAGAAAGAAGAAGTGGCCAACACGGAAGCAGGAATGGGGGCCATTCACTGCTTCAATTGCCTACAGGCCAAAGTCGCTTAACCGCAAGTTCAAGCTAAATGGGTGATGTTCGTCGACGCCATGGTGGATGGCAAGACAACCCGTTGTCTGGTGGATACGGGTGCCTTGCACAACTTTATGTATGTGCAGGAAGCAAAGAGACTTGGGTGCCGAGTCTCGAAGGAAGAAGGCAGTATGAAGACGGTGAATTCAACTGCCAAACCAATTGATGGAGTAGCTCATGGTGTGGAGCTACACATCGCTACTTGGAAGGGAGTAGTTGACTTCTCCGTGATCTCGATGGATGACTACGATGTCGTGCTAGGAATGGAGTTCATGGACAAGGTAAATGCATTTCCCATTCTGTTTTACAATACTATGTGCATTGCACAGGGTGGAGCAATGTCATGCATGGTGCCAGTGGTGAGGCAACAAGGCAAGTCGAAGCTTTTGTTAGCCATGCAATTTTCCAAGTATTGGAAGAAGGGCGAACCGACGTTCCTTGCAACTATGAAGAGGGATATAGTTGAGAAGGAAGTCCAACCAGTCCCAAAAGTAGTGGAAGCAGTCCTTAAGGAGTTTGCAGATGTCATGCCCAAGGAGTTGCCCAACACCTTACCACCTAAGAGAGAGGTGGATCATGCCATTGAGGAGGAACCAGTGCTGAGACCTTCTGATCTTAGCAAACCTTTTGAGGTACACACTGATGCATCAGATTTTGCTATTGGTGGTGTACTCATGCAGGATGGACACCCATTGGCTTTCAAGAGCTGAAAGCTCAATGACACCGAGCGGAGGCATACCGTTCAAGAGAGGGAAGATGTAGACTTGTTCGTGCAGACTTGTCTTGTATGCCAACAAGACAAGACCTTGCAGAAGTAGCCAAGGGGGTTGCTAGAGCCACTTCCTGTTCCAACCAGATGAGATTGGGCAAAGTTGTTGGATGTTGCTCAGTTCTCGTACAACTTGCAGTGATCGGAGTCGATAGGGTCAAGACATTTTGAGTTGGCAACTAGACAACAACCTATGACACCGAACACAGTGGTGTCATGCTACACCGGGAGTAGCCCTGCTGCATACAATACGGCCAAAGATTGGCATGTGACTAATGAGCTGGCTCGAGCTCAATTGGAGAAGGCAACCAGGAAGATGAAGAAATGGGCGGATAAGCACCGGCGAGATGTTGTATTCCAACCAGGTGACATGGTCTTTGTGAAGCTCAACCCCTCTCAACTCAAGTCCACTAGAAAGGTGCACAAGGTGTTGTTGAGGAGATATGAGGGCCCATTTCTTATCCTCCGAACTGTGGGAAGAGCTGCTTACCGTGTGGAACTACCGCCACGATTGAAGATTCATCCGGTGTTTCACGTGAGCAATCTCAAGCCCTACCATGCTGACCCTGAGGAGCCAAGTCGTGGGGAGTCTCAACGAGCTCCACCCTTAATGGTGACTTCATTTGACAGGGAGGTCGAGTGCATCATGGCCAAGCGTGAGGTGCGACGCAAAGGTGTACCGAGATACTTTGAGTACTTTGTCAAATGGAAGGGCCTGCCAGAGTCCGAAGGCAATTGGGAGAAAGAAGAGTCCTTATGGCAGTACAAGGACAAGATCGAAACATTCGAACAAGAAGGAACTACCTCGGCGACGAGGACGTCACCGGATTAGGTGGGGGAGAATGTCATAGCCCGCATGTTGAAGGCTCAACCCAATAACTATGGGGCCAACCTAGAGGATCCATTTGTGAAGGTCAAGCCCCACAAGAGAAGCTCAAGGCCCAACCCGTTATATGGATCATGCTAGACCTCTTAGCCCACATGTCTAGATTCAATGTACAGTAGCAGGTATACTACGGTTGGTGACAATAGTAGGTAGACTTCGGTTGGTGACAATGTATCTTAGCCCTCTATTGTGGTGGTAAGTGGGATATGATCTCTATATAAGGAGGATGTCTCATTGTGTATCCTCACCTCACAACTTGTAAAGCATTGAGTAGCAATACAAGCATATATTCTCCCAAACTCTCTTGTGCGTTCTTATTGTTCTTGCTCTTGCTTCGTGTTCTTGCTTGGTTCGATCTTATTTTGTAGGAAGGGAGGCTGACTTAGCTTGTTCGAGAGGCGATCAAGTCTAAGGCCGCACGGAAGGAAGACTTTGAAAAAGTCATCCCGTGACACTTTGGTAGTTTAATATCTGTTGAAGATGCTACTTGAACAATATTGATGCTTAAAATACTTAACAGCTTCCCTTCTTTAAATGGATCTCATTTTGCCTGCTGCTTTCCAATTTTCATAAAGCATTGCATTTGGGGGGTGTAGGCTTTCTGCTTTTAATCTTTAAATGGGATCAAACTTTGCATAATTTTACATGCTGCTGCGTTTGTGAAATTCATCTTTTTTCATGTCTTCCCAACCTAAAACTGCAGATGTTATATTACCATCCAGCTTCTTCGTGGTGATTCATTGGAGATGGATATCACCCAAGAGGAAGTTCTAGAGATGGTTGTTAGGAAGAGGTATGAGGATAAGATAAAGCTTTCAGATGTAGACTTGGAGAGAGAATGAGTGTGGCATCTGCTTGGAGCCTTGTACCCAAATGGTTTTGCCAAACTGTTGCCATGCCATGTGCATTAACAACCTAGTCCCCAAAAATAATTGTTTGTTACCGTACATTTAAGAATAACTTGGTTAAATAATTGCATGAATAACCTAGGTCGTCCTTAATGTGCATTAGTTGCTACCGGGATTGGTATGAATAATTAACACTATCTCAAGCTCATTATTATGGTTATGCTAGCTCTTTGTTAAATGAATTTGCCAATTTATTTTGATTACCGTACATTGAAGAATAACTTTGGTGGAACGCATCAGTAAGTTGCCACGTAAAATTCTTGTTAGTATAGTGTTCTTTCAAGGCATTAGTTGCATGTGTGGGCTTCTACTTGGACACTTGATTTTGATCCTGATAAAACTTTGTTTGGCTTCAAAGACCTTAGTTGAAGCCAATAGAAAGCCGACAGCTATTAGAGATTTTGGCTAGACTTATTTGAACAAAAGCCAAACCCAGGAGGCCAAATTACCACCATCAGTCTCCAATCACACTCGAGCCCTTCAACAAGATGTGCCTTTGTTTTTTTGTTAGAAGATACGTACGTGACCAGCTAGGTTTTGAAACCTAAGCCTCAAACATCCACGTCGGTGTGGACTTTGCTGGCCATTCTATACCAATTATGCATTCATTAGTCAAGATTTTCTTCTCATTTAAGCTTAATTATTAACACCCCCAAGGTTGATAATTGAAAAATAAATAAATCTTCAAGATTTGACACGTATTTTTGAGCGATTTTACAAAAATACTACTTTTACCATTTGTATATATACCACATTCTCATACCACCTTATGTGGCAGATAAGGTGTACAACCACATCAATTAAAAAGTGTCAATAAATCATAAAAGAAAAGAAAATGCTAAATTAGTTTTAATTGATGTGGTTGTACATCTCATCTGCCGCATAAGGTGGTATGGGAATGTGGTAAGAGTAGCATTATTCTTTACAAATTTACATAGCGGTAATTTTGTATGGTTAGTGAGAAATATAAATAGATTTCTATTGATACTATACCATATATATATAAAAGTGGAAAAATACTATCTTTCACCTATATTATAACACGTGAATGAGTTATACCACATGACATTATTCTAGTACTATGCAATAATTTCTTATTATGAAAAATGGTTTTTCCATATATCGGAAGTAGTTTGTCCCTCTTTTTTTTTTTTTTTTTGGTCAAGGAAATGAACATGTCATTACCATATAGTGTTACAAAAGTCAGAAACATAAAACAAGGGCTCAACCAAACAAAATACAAGCCCAATCCAAAATACAAAAAAGCCCAAAATAACCAAAAAAACCCCCAAATACAAAAACCCTAGAATCAAACCCTAGATACACCAAGCAACCGCCACCACCTAATCTGCCACCACCGTTGTAGCCAGAAGAACAAGAAGGTTCAGGGGAACCAACAAAGGGGATCTGTAGAGTGTGGAGTTGGGGAAGCAAGCCACCAACATGCATCATGCTCAAGCGATCCAGTAGCAGGTATGGGTCCAAATGGACCATTAAACTGCAAAGCCAACACCTCCATAACATGATCTCATATCTGAGGTTGGTTAGTAGGGGAGAAACAGCAGCAGCAGCAAACAAGTAGACAACCAAGAAAATTCTAGGGAGAGAGGAGGATTTTAGGGTTTGAGTTTTCCTAGGAGGGGGAGAGAAATGGACTGATGGGAGGTGAGTGTATGAAAGGGGAAAAGGGTGAGAGAGGTGAAATGGCTGAAGAGTAGTGATGGAGGGGATGTGGAGGAGATCTGGGCTTACAAATGGAAAAACATACGAGGAAGGCCAATCCAAAGCAAACTGAAAAAAAGGAAAAGGAAAGCCACACCAAAGGGTGGCAGAGAAGCCACACCAAAGGTGGCGGAGGAGTCGCCCCGAAGGGCGGCGGCACAGCCATCAGCTGCTCAGAAGAGGGTGGTGGAAAAGGAGAGAAGTTCTAGAGAGAAGGAGGAGCCTCTCTCTCTAAAGCTCTCTCAAACTATAGTCAAGTTTTTTTTTTAAAAACATTTAGTTTGTCCCGTTTTAGTAAAAATAATGTGGCAAATATTACTGAGGCACACAGTTATATTTTTCTTTTCTAAATACATGCTTCTGCAAGTTGCCTTTGTAGATAAGCCTTGTTTTGCATTTAATTCGCGATAGGAAAATGAGTTTTCAGACCCCAAAAAAAAAAAGAAAAAAAAACTAAAGATAACAATTTTAAATCTTGGTTATATGTTTATTTTAAATCTGGCCTCATCCCGGATACTGGCAGATTACTCTTCAGATAACAGCTATTCAGCAAGCATTCCCAAAGCTGCAGAAAGTAGTCTTTCATCTCCATCATCTAAGGTTACCGTGACCAACGCACCTCGACACTTCGTCCATTTTATAACTCGCACCATGTCCCGTTTATTCTAACAAACTAATAGACCAATTCACACGACATCAAATTAGATAAAAAGTTTCGTAGCCACTTGAAGTTTCGTAACCCACACATGACAGGGCTTTTTCTCGATGGGCCGGGCAGGCCCCCATCTGCCCATGGGTAGGCCTAATGATGACCCCTAGCCCTAGTATATAAGCCACACCAACAGCATTGCCTTCAAAATACCGAAGTATCCAATCTTAAGCCACACCAACAGCACTGCTTTCAATACCGAAGCACATTTGAGGTATGGATCTGTAGATCATGGCAATTTCTCTTTCAATTTCAAGACCGAGACACAGTTTATCTTTTAGTTACTTTTTCTTTTTGATGCGACTACTATTCAGAAATTGAATTGGGCACCGCTAATCGCTTTTGGTCCCAAATCTTTGGGTTTTCAGTTATTGAGCACTTGTGTTCTTTCATATCTTTGTGATTTTCTGATTTTCTGTAAGGAACAAAAAACCAGAAAATCATAATGCTATATTAGTGTATATATCATGAGAATCTGAGGTAAATTCGCATGGCTATCTATAATCAAGAGTTAGGGGGCGGGGGAGGGGAGGAGAGGGGGAGAACCTTTTCAGAAATTGAGCACTTGTGTTCTTTCATATCTCTGTGATTTTCTGATTTTTTGGTAGGAACAAAAAACCAGAAAATCATAACGCTATATTAGTGTGTATATCATGAGAGTCTGAGGTAAATCCCAGAGTCTTGTGATTTTCTGGTATTTTTGGCTTTCCTCTCTCTGTACAGGTACCCACTCATTTACCTCACTCTCCTCTTTTCCCCTCTTCTTCTTCTCCGACTTCTCTCTCACACTCCCAATTCTCTCCTCTCTAACAAGACCTCAATTTCCGATTCCCCGAAATGCCCCTCCCTTGTAGGAGGAAAGTTCCTCTGGTACGCTCCCCACAGTGGCTTCAGCAACCAGCTTTCCGAGTTCAAGAACGCCGTTTTGATGGCCGCCATTTTGAACCGGACCTTGGTTGTCCCTCCGGTTCTCGATCACCATGCTGTTGCTCTCGGTAGTTGCCCCAAGTTTGGGGTTTTAAGTGCCAATGAGATCTGAATTTCGGTCTGGGATCATAGTTGAGCTCATTCGGAGTGGGAGGTATATCGGTTTCCTCCGTTTCTCATTTTGTTGGTCTATTTGGGGTAAAGGTGTTGAATTTTGGTGGAATTGGAATGTGGGTTTGATTGGTTTGTTTTAGTTTTCATGTTAATGGCCCCAACTTGTTTTTGCTTGACCCATTGTTCGGTTTGTAAAATGATGCTAGGAAGGTTTTGGATTTTTCTTTTTTGGTAGGATTGGCATGTTGGTTTATTGGGTTTGTTTTGATTTCCATGTTAATGGTACCAAATGTGTCTTATCAAACTCACTTGATGTATACTTATGATATTTATTCATTTGTTTCGATATTTTTTATATTTACAATACAACTATCTTTCTCTCTTGTTGCAGGTATGTTTCCATGGCTGACATTGTTGATATATCATCAAGTCAACGGTTCGGTCTTCGGTTAAAAAATATTTGGAACCGGTGAACCTGACCCGAACCGAGCATTAATTAATAATATATAAATATACCACGCGGCCTCTGTTTATTGGGTAAAAGAAGAGTTTACCTTGAGGATGCTCGCACTAGATCACAACCACAACTAAACCTAGCGCCTTTACCTTTCTCTCAAATTCAATCGACCTCCCTCTCACTCTCAGTTTCAGTCGCCGCCTCTCTCTCACCCTCTACCTCTATCGTCTCTCTCCCGACCTCACCCTCACCGTCATCGACCTCTCTCTCTCGTCTTGCCTCGTCTCTCTCCATCTCATGTCGATGGTGGAACTGTGTTAATCTATGGAAGGTTTTGAAATTTTGGCTTCAATGGAGGTAAATATTTGTTGCTAACCTTATTTTTGTTTTGTTTTGAGTGTGTTTAATATGTTGATTTCTGCTGCTAGCCTTGACTTTGTTTCTGATTATTTAGTTTGATTTCTGATATTTGATTTCTTGTTATTTAGTTTAATTTCTGTGTTTTTTATCCTTTACTGATTCAGTGCCTTCGAGAAACGCTCCCTTAAATAATTGTAAGTTCTCGTTTCATTTTGAATCACCATAAAAGGGTCTTGCTTATCTATTTTATGTTTTTTTTTTCTTTGCCAATCTGACATGATGAGCTATATGAAATTTTCTATTTTCTGGGTTTGTAGAGACGCTTTTGAATTGAGATGGGTTTGGCTTAGTTTTTAATTCCTGTGAATTTTTTTTTGGCTTAATCTGTAATGGGTTATGTGATTCTTTTCTGTTTCTGGTATCAACTTTGATCAAAATCAGGCTTTTAATTTTATTTGAATTTTTTGTTGTTGTCATTTTTGGTTTAATTCATATGATATGGTTCATGTTTATTCTTTTGGGTTAAGGTTTATTAAGGGTTTAGTTCTTTGATAATTTCTCTCGTGTGGTTTAATCTGACATGAGTTCATGGGTAATGTTCATGTAGATGGAGGATGATGAAGAAGAGGAACCATAATCATTCTCTAAACTATGTGGCTAAAGCTTTTCAGTTAGGGTGTTTTTAATATGTGGCTAATCCTTCGGTTGAGTTTTTCTTTGTTTTCTTGGGTTCCAGATTCTTTCTTTTTGGCCATGAATTTTTATTTGTTTGGTTGCTGTGAAGTGTTCTTCTATCTTCAATATTAATAGAATTAGAGTTACTGCAAACACTTTCTTTTTTTGGTGAAATTAACTATTGAGTTGGATTATGATCTGGTGAGTGATTTTTAACTAATACAACAAGTGTATTTTTTTGCAGCTCCCTTATACACGTGAATCTGTTTGGTAAGTGATAATATGCCATTAGTATCATTTGTTCAAACCTGCAGCTCCTTTATTTGTATTTTTTGTCATGGGTTGTAAAATATAATTTGCTGCCTTACTTGTATTTTTTGTCATGGGATGTAAAATATAATTTGGTGCTTTGCTTGTATTTTTTGTCATGGGATGTAAGAACCAACTAATTTGATAGTTGGATGATGCTTGTGATTGTGATTCAGTTTAGAAACTTTAAAAAAACAGGTTATAGATAGGTTGAATCTATATGATTTGGGTGAGAAAAAACGAAATGGGCTTTAATGGATGGCCTGTTTGAAAAATTGGTTTTGGGCTTGTTCATAAGAATTTAATAGGTTTTGGCAATTTGTGAACAAAAAAAGGGTTTTGGCTGAATGTAAATCTGATTTGGGCTTTGTTTTGCTAAAAAAATTTGAGAACCCTAAAGAAAATGGTAAAAATGGGCTCAAGCCCAAACCCGATCAGAACCTTAGAACCGACCCGAGAACCGAGCCCATTTTCGGTTCGGCTTCATTTCGGGTTTCACTCTAGACCTGACTTGATTTGAGACCCGAGCTCTCCTTTGGTTCGGCTCGTGGGTCGGCCAAAATTTGACCCGACCCGAATCGTGCCCAGGCCTAATGCTGGGAAGGTATTGGATTTTTCTTTTTTGGTAGGATTGGCATGTTGGTTTATTGGGTTTGTTTGGATTTCCATGTTAATGGTACCAAATGTGTCTTATCAAACTCACTTGATGTATACTTATGATATTTATTCATTGGTTCCAAATTTGTTTCGATATTTTTTATATTTATAATACAACTATCTTTCTCTCTTGTTGCAGGTATGTTTCCATGGCTGACATTGTTGATAGGAATGGACCGGAATTTTTTGGAATTTATCGTCAGTGCAAAAATAGATAGTAGTGGTTAGAGGAAGCAACGGACTTCTATTGAGTTACTCCTTGTAATGGGGAGGGGCCACATCAGCCTTAAGGTGATGATCTTTAGCTTTGGCAACCAATGCCGCATTCTTGCTGGTAGCTATATTCGCGGCTACTGCAATTTGTCCTTCCCAATTTGTTCCACGAACCAGCTCCGCCACGAAAAGCAATTCCTCGTATTGCTCCACAAATATGCTATCCATTTCTAGCAGGTTCTTCTTACGCAAGGCGATCTCTTCTGCCACCTTCTCACTGGCTTTTCCCTTCAATTTTGGAAGTCGTGTCAGTGCCTTCTTTTTCGTGACGGAGCTAGTTCCACGAAAAAGAAGGCACTGACACGACTTCCAAAATTGAAGGGAAAAGCCAGTGAGAAGGTGGCAGAAGAGATCGCCTTGCGTAAGAAGAACCTGCTAGAAATGGATAGCATATTTGTGGAGCAATACGAGGAATTGCTTTTCGTGGAGGAGCTGGTTCGTGGAACAAATTGGGAAGGACAAATTGCAGTAGCCGCGAATATAGCTACCAGCAAGAAAGCGGCATTGGTTGCCAAAGCTAAAGATCATCACCTGAATGCTGATGTGGCCTATCCCCATTACAAGGAGTAACTCAATAGAAGTCTGTTGCTTTCTCTAACCATTCCTATCTATTTTTGCGCTGACGAAAAATTCCGGTTTTCTTAATATCCACATTGAGACTGGAAATGTAAGGATTTATTTATGGACTCTGCATCTGATTGACACTTTGCTTAGACCCGCTACTGAAAATTGCCTGAGTTAAAATTTGAAAGAGCAGTAGAGAAACATAGCAGTGTGATAGTTCAATTCTACTGAACAAGGTAATGTCATCATATGCATATCCCCTTCAACTCAATCTAATCTTTTATCATACATGAAAGCTTAGTACAGGCATAACAAAATCTGATTGACTTTATTGTATAACCAACTCACTAATTGGACGAAAATATATATTTTAGTGTCAATCAATGCAAGTTGAATTTGTCTCCAATAGTTTTCAGGACAGACTGACTGAAAATTACAAACATGAATAAGATTTCATTTTCATCTGCAACAAATTGCCATGTACATTACATATACCTAGAGGATAATCCACTTGCTATAGCAAGCATCTGTCCCCTCTTTTCTTCTTGCTCTTCTGGCTAATTTTTTAGGGAGGGAAACCTATCATATGTGTATTTGGCACCTGATCCTAAAATCCATAGAAAATGAGGAAAAAATTAACACCATCTGAAGCTTAATATCTGTAATATCTTCTTCTCTGGACATAATTTTCAATCTTAAATAAACAGCAAATCAAATTCACCTGATGCGGGAGCATCAGTATCTGCGGTTGTTATAATCTCAGGCTCTACCAAATTTGAGGGCATTGTTAAAGAAGGGTGCAAAGTATGTTGTTGTCCAAGGTCTGCCAATGTCAGGGTGCTTGCCATTGGCCATGAACTTAGCTCCCGAAGACGACCGAGACAGTATAGGATGTGTGAAGAGCGCAAACAACCAAACCTATGGCCATAACCTTGTCCTCCAAGCCAAGTTGCAACAACTCGGGACACAGTTTCGACATGCTGTCATCACCTATGCTGATTACTGGAATGCCTATTTCACAGTCATGAAGAATCCAAACCAGTATGGTTTCAAGGAGAGCTTCAAGGCCTGCTGTGGGACAGGTGACCCCTACAACTTCGAGGTGTTTGCCGTGTGTGGCACACCGTCTGCTAGTGCCTGTCCAAGCCCTTCCCAGTACTTAAACTGGGATGGAGTTCATCTCACTGAAGCCATGTACAAGGTGCTTACTGTTATGTTCCTCAATGGCAAGGCCACTCACCCTAGCTTCAGTTACTTGTTGGACATGAAACTGCGTCGCGGATGAACTGCTTGCCTTTGGATCAGCTTAATGTTTTAGTACTTTGCTATGTTGCTTGTGATCTCAACTGAGTAGATTGTAGTTATGAAGCAAAAGAAAAACAAATCAGATGGTATAATCGGTGTTAGTTACTACTGCTTGAGAACATTTCTCAGGCTTCCATAATTTAGAACATCTTGTGAAAAATTTACATGTTGAACTATTCACCAAATCGTACTTGTTTCTAAATATTCATTGTTTGGGAGGAATTGAACCTACGAAATCACCAATTATTTCTCATCGAAAGCTAATGAATAAGATTCAACAAAGGAAATGATGCACTCTTGGTGCCATGGGATTTAATCATCCAACAAAGGTTAAAAAAGAAAATTTGTTATCTCTGTGTAAAAGAACTCCTCACTAAATGCAACATGGGAGTTGCATGGCCTGACAGCATTTCCATCACAAAATCAAAATTGCATGACAAAAGAAGTGACTCTTCTGATATATATAATTTTTATCTCTCACACAAAACATGTACATTACTGCCGCAGGTCAGAACCCACAAGTCCCCTGAATTCACTCTCTTTATACTTCCCCGGCAGAACGGGCAAGATTCCGATCTTGTGTTCCTATAACACATAAAGATGCAAAGATGCAAATACTTCTCCGGTGATACTGGATGAGAGTAAAGCAGAAAATGGAAGAACAACTATTTTGGGGATTAAGGAAGAACTAGATTATTCATACCAATCGCGGTAGCAAATAATGCACATGGCATGGCAACAGTTTGGCAAAACCATTTTGGTACGAGGTGCCAAGCAGATGCGACACTCATTTTCTCTCTCCAAGTCTATATCTGAAAGCTTTATCTTATCCTCATATCTCTTCCTAACAGCCATCTCTAGAGCTTCCTCATCTCCAACGAATCAAAAACACGAAGAGGAGCAATCAATCCATTGAAGCAAAAACAGGAAAATGGGTGCCAAGTTATCGTAAACCAATTTCATTTGAAGAACCGTATCACTCTTGCGTCTGGGGATGGAAGCTGCCCTGCAAACATATATTTATACAAGTAACATCAAAAGTCACTTAACTTCATCAACCAAAAAAAAAGGTCTATTAACTCAGCAAAACATTCGAAGGGTCAGCAACAAATTCATAAAACAAGGTAAGCAAGGAACCAGAAGGCGTGCTCTTAAAACTATGGACTGAACCTCAGGCCATTTTTAAAATTGCAAATATTCAGCAAACCCCCAACATTAGTTCAACTACAGCCAGAAGAGAATGAAATGATAAAATATAACAGGGGGAATCCAGTAGTATATATCCAAGATTATGTACAGAGGACTTGCAAACTTCCTAGCATGCTCATTATCCACATAAAGATCAAAGCTTGTGAATTGGGGTCAACATGACAACAAATTATGGAATTCATTTAGCATAACAATGACAGCAAGAACAAAAGGCGTTGTATGCGGATTATGTCCATACGCAAATAGATATTAGTTTCAGAACCAAAAAAATACTGAAATGCAAAACAACTATATTATTTTTCTCTCTTTCTTCCCCAGTTATTTTTTGCAGTAACAATCCATCAAAATCAAAACCAAAATTAATAAAGAAATAGAAACCCATGCATTATTTTGACCCTTCTGGATATTGCAGAGTAGGATTCAGCCTCAAAATAGTAAATGTAGAATATGGCATGCTGAATATCAGAGTACAAAGTTAGAAGCCTTTTATTTCACGTTTCTCAAACCCAATTTCAAAACACAATATAAACAGAAAAAAGCAGATTAGAAAGGAAAAAAAAAGTAAGGGGGTTACACTCACAGATTATTGGCATGCTGAATATCAGCCTCAAGAATCTTAAGAGAATTATTGTAAGGACTGCCAATATTTGAGGTAAGAATTGAAATAGGATTCTGGCCTCTTCTAATTGCATCTTGTAACTTGTCCAGTAGGTTATTAGTGTTTTCGTCAGAACCTAATCCTCTTTCCAGATAATCCATGGAACCATGGGAATGCAGGAAGTGTGTTAACTGTGAATACCAACAAATAAATAAGTCCAACACGAAGAGCCGCGGACAAGATATTTCATGAAATGAAGATTAAAATGATACTAAAGAAAAAACGTTGCTGAAATAAACCAACAACAACAACACAAAAACACACATGTTTGACTGGTATGCAAGAAACTCTGCAATATGTAGAGTCTCAACAATTACAATCACGATCAATAACTACATTAGTCATACCAATTACTATAATTACGACTAGGAATTATATCTACCAATAATTACTAAATGTGAGTCAATATCTCGAAGATAAAGATGGGTGCAATGAACATAAATACCAAGGGTTCTGGTGGTTGGCCAATTGACCAAGACCGCATCGTCAAGAATGCTTGAGTGTTGAAGACATGAGCAGCAGAAACTTCCTTGGGAAAAAAAATACACAATTCCACCAAATAAAATTTAAAGGAAACTACGAAGACAAATGAATAGGCCAATTCACACATCAAATTAGATAAAAAGTTTCATACTATGAAGTTTCGGTAGCCACTTGAAAGTGATGCAAAGAACTTTAAGAACACTAACTTGCACATGAAATCAAATGCAAAGAATATGTGTGAATACTTAACACACTCCAAATATTCGGGCTTAAGAAACAACTAACAAGCCATTAGCTCAAAGGGAAGACATAGCTTCAAGACCTCACCAACATTAAACTTTAAACTTTAAGAAAAAGAAAAGAAGGGAATAACAATGACTACACTGATGTTTGTTGAAGTATAATGAAAAGCTTATAATCTGCAAAGTTGGTCACAAAATTTAAAATAAATCAAGGCAAAATTGCCCTTTCAGTGTTTTACAACAAAAGTGGAACCCCTGCATTTATTTCACTAATACTTCATAATTATTTTGCTTGGCACCCGACTATCACCTAGGTTGAAGGTCATGATCTTCTCCCCAAGGTTTGTTGACACCTTCAGGATATTGCTCAGGCAAACTATATAAACCATCCTTCATCTGATTTATCCGACCCCACAACATCGGGATGCAATAATTTTGTTATCTCCCCACGCAAATCGCCTAATTCTGGCTCTGGGATAGGAGGTATATCTTCCATCGTCGTGATATGATTGCACTCAAGGTCAACAACAACTATCTAGAACCACAAGGGGAAGGCAAGAAAGCAGATATTACATCACTAACTTTCTTACATGCTACAAATTTCATCATGATTTTGCAATCTTGTGGAAAACATGAAAGAAGAAATCACAGAAAAAGAAACCAAAACAGAGATAGAGACAAAAAGAAGGTAAGAAGGGCGAGCTGTAAGAGATATGCAACATTGTAAAGAATAGAAAACCTAAGCCCAAGTAATTATACAATATACAGCCATGAATTCCTGTGATAGTTACTTTGACCAAATATAGGTCAGGATCAAATCCAAAGGTTTCTCAACATATTGTTATTAACTTATAAGCTATGCTGTTGGGAACCTAACAACCATATAACATATATAAAAGACCACGAGATATATTGTTCAACCAGCACATGTAAATTAATAACTATATATTGACAAAAGAGCAGTTTATACAGAACAACTTACACCATCGATGGCCAGAGTAGATGTATCAACGCCTGAATGGAGACCCATCATTTATGGCGTGGGCGCATCAATATAGTCTACTCCACTGAAAAAGAGTAACAGAATGTAGACTTGCTTCCGCACAATAAACATGCACAAATTAGAACAAGAGTCAAATACAGGAAGCATTATGCATTCCATCTTTGAACAAAAAATAAGTTCTTTTGAAAATGTTGGAAGGTAAAAAATTTGTCATCACAATGACAAAAACTAAATGAAGCACAAGTAAAGGGGAACATATTTTCCTAGACCCATCAAAAGCAGAAGGCAGACGCATTCAACTAAAAAAGAAGAAAACAATGAGGTTGTGCATCAACATCAGAAGAAAATAATTCCTCTAGAGTATTCCTAAGTAAACGAAAGCTAGGCGATGGAGAAACTAGACAGATACACTTATCTACAAATGAATTTGCAGGTACACAATAAGCTTCAGCAATATCCTCGTTGACTGGATCCCAGAACGCAATGTAACTAACATAAATTTTTGTCCCATCACCCTCTGCACAAAATTAGGAAAACACCCATAGGAACAAACAACAAGACATGGGTACATGCACACTTGCAAGAAAGCAACTAACTATGAAATGATCATTAAACAAAAAGGAAACATATTAATGTTAAACAGAAAACACATAGCTCTATCTAAAGCTTTGTTTAAACCAACTAATCTGGAGAAACCACTCGTATAATGCCCCCGATACACTCTGAAATTTTTAAGCGACAACACTAACTTGAAGGAGTGGTTAAATTCTACATTTTCTTCTGCAAGTTTAATAACAAGGAAGGAAACACTTTCATGAAGAATGCATAGAGCAGAGAGTAGAGCTTAAATACCAGTGAGAACAATGAGGTAGCTCCGTGGAATCGTGTAGGCGTCATTGGAATCATAGCCTGATGAATAGAACAAAACAACAGCTGGAAACACACACTGAAACAGAAAACAAGAAAAGCACACAATCATCCAGATGATTCATAAGGCGCAGCTGAAATTGAATGAAAAAAAAAAAAAGGATTTGGGAAAACAAACAGAAAGAAAAGAAGAGAAGCAGAAATTGAAAGCAGCGAAGATTGGTGCTTACGATTGAGAGCTGAGGAGGAGGAGGGTACTGGTCCAGAAGAGACGGCAGGTAGAATGTACAAACAGACAGATGAATTTGAGAGAGAGAGAGAGAGAGAGAGAGAGAGAGAGAGAGAGTTGGAGGTTGAGATTTGGTTCAGGGAATAGAAAATGAAGGACAATTTGAGATTTAATTCAGCCTCTGAAGCTCTCTCACACGAGAGGAAGTTGAACAGAGGGCTGTTCTGTTTTGATCTTCTCCCACTCGATCAGTACCAGAACGACATGAAATTTGAGGGTTTGTTTCCTAAGACAAAAATGAACTAGATAATTAAAACAATTATAAATTTTGGCTGGTTTGTATTTTTTAATGATTCATTTATATTATTAATCTAAAATAAAAAATGAATTTTATCTTTAAAGAAAAAAAATTATAATTTTTGTATAACACAATTTAAGCGATACAAGGGATTTTTGTAATTATTTGCATAGTTAATTTTGTATTAATTCTTAAGATTTTTAGTTGCCTAGAGAATTTATGTTAAGATTTAGCAATCCGATTAAGTTAGGTATTAACATGGGTGTATCAATTATCTAACAAAATTTTACTTCATAGGATCTAAAATAGAAAATTGGCACATTCGTCATATAACTACCTAAAAATATAAAAAGGAATTTTGTTAATTTAATTTGGTTAGAGAGTTTATATAGTGATAATAATTTAGAAGATTATAAAACACATTTTTAACTTAATCAATTAGTTTCAACAAACTCGTCTTTAATATTAAATATAAAATAATTTTATTTTTATTATTGAGTCAAGTCGATGTAGAAATTGAGAATCCTCATCTTGAAAATGATACAACGTACTAAAACGAATGATGAACCCTTGTGCTTGCCTTTCCCCACACTCCCTGCTCTCTATCGTCCTCGTCCTTTTCCCTTTCAGCAGTTTGTTCAATTATTGGAATAATTTAAAAGGATCTGAATTGAGGGCCATATCCTCATTTGCTAATTGTCCTGTTTGGTTGTCATTTAATTTTTTAAAAAAAATTAAAAAAATACACAACTAGTGTGGTCCAATTTTGTAAGGTGTGAAACCGGCACCAAAACACGTTTGAACCTGTCCGATCTGATTCGGTGCCGATTTGTTGACTTTTTAGCCAACACGGGTTTTTATTTTTATTTTTCCATCTGGTGCGACTCGGTGTTCCTGTTTTCCCATCTCAATGCCCACCCTTACCCCCAAAGAGATCTTGTCCACCCTCAGCATAACAAGTCTCATTTAGATCCAAGGCCAAAGAATTACTAACCACCACTCCAGGTTGCGGAACCACCAAAAAAGTATATGGATCATCCTGCATACGCACGTCCATTGGAAGCATCTCACCCTCATCTCGGATATTGGCATATTACTCTTCAGATAACAGTTGTTTAGCAAGTATTCCCAACGCTGTAAAAAGTAGTCTTTCATCTCCATCATCTATGGTATCATGACCGACCCGCCTCGACACTTCTTCCATTTTCAAACTCGCACCATGACTCGCCCCTGTACGAATTGTCGCGACCTCTCACTGTTGTCTAGTCTTGCATGGAGAGGAAACATATCTATTACATCATCCGTGTCATGGAAGGAAGATCGCCAAGACTAGCTATTAGAACTCGTATGAGCCCTGACCCCGGCTCGCCTCCAAGACCCATATCCTCTATTCTTTTTGTCACTGTGTGATGAAACAACCTGCTGAGAAGAGAGATGTCTCGCTGATGACCCAATTAGTTTGCCCCATATATTTATTTCTCCTTCAAGCCGTGCAAAGGCATATGTAAATTGGGTATAGACATCAAAATTAAGTTTGCCATGTGAATCCTCATATTTCTTCACACTTTCTTTTGTAGCATGACCAAAGCGACCGCAGGCAAAACAGTACTCAGGTAAATATTCATAACGAAACTCTATCATCTTCGCGCCTACCTCCGGGAAGGTAATTGGTGTCCTCCTCATCAAAGGTAGCCACAAATCATATATGAATAAAACTTCCAACGGAGTCATCCCCATCTCTATTATCCACTCATAATACCTCACCAACCGGCGACCCAATTGTGTAGCAACAGCAACAGTCATACAGAAACTCGGAACCCCATGCACCTAGACCCAAAAGGTCCCCTGGGTTAAGGTTATTGTATGTATACATCCATCACCAAGCATATAATCTAGTAGCATCAAAAAAAGGCCGATAAGTCCAAGGCGCCATTTCAAGAACCCGTTTTTGGTCCTGTTCACAGAGACAAAGCATAGCCAAAAACTATTAGTCCCAATCTCCTTAATCGAAACCTCATCAGAGCCCCCTCGTAAACTTGTAAAGTGTCTCGATGAACATCCTGACTCGAGAGGACTTTAGCCACCAGACTATACAGAAAGCCAACAAAAAGGTCAAGGAGGTAACTGCGACATTCGGCAAAGCTGCCATTACTCTATCCAGATTACTATTCACACCGTACTTATTCTAAATTAAGCATCGGGAGCCTTCGGCCAGTACCACACATGTGCCAAAGGACTTATCGAGCATTTCTTTGTCTTGCAGATAGATCGCTCTACCAAAGCTCAGAAGAGGCCGAAGGAGACAACATCACTAAGTTGGGCCCAAAAGTGTTGAACCATTTTTTAGCATCAACAAAATCTATTTTTATTTCCCACATTCCTGGTGGCACCCAAACCCAAATTGTATAAAAATCAAAATATACATGTGATGCGGACACCAACTCTTTATAAAACCTTGTCTTCGATTTCCACACTTCACCAATTCATGCATGTTGTTAGGCATGAAGGTGTGCAAAGCAAACCAACTAGTGGCGTTCACCAAATACACAAATGCAGGACTCATTTTCTCACGAATTCATAATATTTAAAGCCAATAGAAAGCCGACAGCTATTAGAGATTATGGCTAGACTTATTTGAACAAAAGCCAAACCTAGGAGGCCAAATTACTACCATCACTCTCCAATCAAACTTGAGCCCTTCAACAAGATGTGCCTTTGTTTTTTTGTTAGAAGATACATACGTGACCAGCTAGGTTTTGCACCTAAGCCTCAAACATCCACATCGGTACGGACTTTGCTGGCCATTCTATACTAATTATGCATTCATTAGTCAAGATTTTCTTCTCATTTAAGCTTAATTATTAACACCCCCAAGGTTGCTAATTGAAAAAAAAAAAATCTTCAAGATTTGACACGTATTTTTTAGTGATTTTACAAAGAGGCTACTTTTACGACATTTGTATACCACATTCTCATATCACCTTATATGGCAAATGAGGTGTAAAACCACATCAATTAAAAAGTGTCAATAAATATCATAAAAGAAAAAAAAATGTTAAATTAGTTTTAATTGATGTGGTTGTACACCTCATCTGCCACATAAGATGGTATGAGAATGTGGTAAAAGTAGCATTACTCTTTACAAATTTACATAGCGGTAATTTTGTATGGTTAGTGAGGAATATAAAGAGATTTCTATTGACACTATATATATAAGTGGAAAAATACTCTGTCTTTCACCAATATTATAACACGTGTGTCCAATATAGATCCTTACATTTTCTATTTCCTAGACATATACCCATCACTCTATAAATCTATGTGTAAAACCCAATTTCAAATTTAAATGACCAGTAGGATATAAGAGGTTGTAGTATTCCTATATTTTTACATTGTTGCCACCAAACTTCATATTTTATTTATAATTTATTTCAAGCATTTCATTAACTGTCATAATTGTAATTAACACTCCGTATTAATAGCATATCAATCACCCCATTTCTTTTGGTTGTCATTCCCTCTCACATACCACCCCCTAAAATTGCAAACAAAAAAAAATATCTGTAAATTACATATCCAATAATGTACCTATAAATATAAATATATACGTATAAAATATAAATATATTATTTAAATAAAATATAGGTATATTATTTACCAAATTTATAAATAAATAAAAAAACCTAAGTCAGTTACTTTGTAATTGAAATTTCGGTGCATTTTTCATAAATTAAAAATAGGTACACAATAATTTATAGAAAATATAGGTACATTCTTTACCCATAGGTAAATTATTTTACACTATACCTATAAATGTGTATAGGTACATTATTTGGAGAGGAAAAATAGGTTCATTTAAAAAAAATACGTACATTGTTGACAAGAAAAAAATACGTACATTGTTTTACTAGGTATATTATTAGAGGAAAAAAATAGGTACATTATTTAGAGAGAGAAAATAGGTTCATTTAAAAAAAAATTGTTTTTCATAAAGCAAATAATAGGTACTTTATTCAGAGAAAAAAGGGTACATAATTTAGAGAAAAAAAATAGGTACATTATTTAGAGAAAAAATAGGTTCATTTAAAAAAAAAAAAATTCATAAAACAAACAATAAATAGATTATCAAAATATTTTTCAACATAATTAGAATGTACACTATTATTCATAAAACTATAATAAAATAGATTACTAGTAGTATAATTCATAAAAGGAAAACAACAACAAAAATTTATTAAATAAACCAAAACGGTTTTTTTTTTTGGTCATAAAATAAACCAAAACGTTACTAATATGTTAATGTTTAATTTAATATTTAATTTCAAATAAGTTTCTAAATTAATTCCTACATCCATTACAACCATTTGAAGATCTTTCCAAATTCAACGTGTGTCATGAGTTACACCTCCACATAACACGTTAACTTGTAAATACGGGTAGTTTTGGAATCCAAAAAATAGAATAAATCAGATTTTAAGCTAGATTAGGTAACTTGCTTACTTGGATCCTAGTCAGCGGGTTTTACTTGAAAAAATTGGGTATTTTAAATAGAAAAATAAAGGAAAGGGTTGTAGGTGATTACATATGAATTTTATGGGTCTAAGCTCAAGTTACTAACGAGTTATCCACATGACATTATTCTAGTACTATGCAATAATTTCTTATTATGAAAAATGGTTTTTCCATAGATCGGAAGTAGTTTGTCCCGTTTTAGTAAAAGATAATGTGGCAAATATTACTGAGGCACACAATTATATATTTCTTTTCTAAATACACGTTTCTGCAAACTGCCTTTGTAGAAGAGCATTCATTTGATAAGCCTTGTTTTGCATTTAATTCGCGATAGGAAAATGAGTTTTCATAGACTAAAGATAACAATTTTAAATCTTGCCTCATCCCCGATACTGGCAGATTACTCTTCAGATAATAGCTGTTCAGCAAGTATTTCCAAAGCTGCAGAAAGTAGTCTTTCATCTCCATCATCTAAGGTACCATGACCAACCCAACTCGACACTTCGTCCATTTTATAACTCGCACCATGCCCCCCGTCTATTCTAACAAACTAATATACCAATTCACACGACATCAATTTCAATAAAAAGTTTGATACTATGAAGTTTCGTAACCTACACATGAAATCAAATGCAAAGAATACGAGTGAAGAATTTCCCCACTTATTACAAGCATATAAATTCTACTGTTGAAGGAACCCTATTTTTAAGGTGCATATTAGCATGACGTCTTGCCTTTGCGTCCTTCTTCCTTTCTCTCTTTCCCGATTCTGATCCGCTATGATGCCAATCCCACGACGAATTAGGAACAATAACAAGTTTTTCGAGAGCAACAACATTCTCCATCAAGAACATGACATGTTCGACAGCATTTGTACGATCACAATACCCTAATACTTCTACTACCTTGATGTAATGGTGGGGGCATTTGGCAGCTTTCTTTATTTTTCTCCCCTCATTAAAATAGTCCTCCCAGAATCGCAACTGCATCAAGCAAACAATCTATTAGTGGAACAAGAACCACAATTGAGTCTACACATGACAAATAGAATCACCATTAACCTCAGGAAGTCATAAGACCAACGGAACTACAAAAGATTATATACTTATCTCCTAACCTATGATACAAGTAACAAGAATCACCATTAAATTCAAAATATCTTTTCTCCAATATAAGGTTTCACGTCTTTTCTTGATGAAATCTACGCACATTTGTGCCTAGATAAATCAAGAAGCATCTAGAATACTCAAGAGAAGTTTACCAACTAAGCAAAGTCGGCAAGTCCAAACAGCTCAACCCATATGTTAGAAACTTCATGATATTACTAACGTATAATGAATAATATGTCGGTTATATAGTAAATACAAGTCGGTTTGCTAATATAACCGACTTTACTAGTGATAAGTCCTATATCTAAGCTTTGTCACTTTTCTCCTCCATTCAAATAAAATTACTTTCAAAGTTTTCTATTCTATGCAAAAAATATACCTTCAACGCAAGTCTCTGCAAGTAAGGATATGCCTTCATAAAAGACGATAATTGGCTAAGACTCAAGTTGTAATCTCCTTCGACTGTTAACTCCAAATGCTTGAGATTTGGTAATATAGGAAAGGTGTAATCCTTATTGTACTCCTGAGAACCAAAAAAGAGAGTGAGTAACTACATAATCAAACGAAACAAAAAGAAAAGAAAAACAAAGCATAAATGCTAACCGATCCTTGAGTATTGATCATGAGAGTCTCTAGCTGATAAAGACAACATGCAAGTTGGGTAAAGGCAAGTCTCATGAAAGCAGTGGAGGCACATAAACGAGCAATGTCATTATTTTGACTAGTAATGGCTACCTCAACCAGAGAGGGTACATTACTGAGACGCAAGTCTATTGCAATCCCGGTGTGAATAAACGAAACAAGGTTTGTGTCAGAAATTTCAACTCTTTTGAGGTCATAACAATCGTTTAGTTCTAAGTACTTCAAAGCAATTGATGAATCGACAACTCTTAAGTTAACTAACTTTTCGGCAAAAGACACTGATAATCGCTCAAGAAATGGGCAGACTGACAAGAAGTGCTCTAGAATTTCTCCAGTCACATCAACAAAGTGAAAAGAAAGAAATTTGAGGGATTTAAGTCCAACACAATGCCTTGAAGCAAACCCTGCTTCGAGACCTAACAGTTTGCGGGGAAACATATATGAATCTTTGTTGACTCCATATTCCTTAACAAAATCCAAGACCAACACTTGAACTCTCCTTTTCAATGCAAATTCAATCCATTTATCGATGGAACTTGTAAAGCGGCGATCTAGATCGAAGCAAGCCCTAAATAGTTTGATGTTAGGGCCAGAATGTTGTTCCACTACACTATTGACCCAATTGACATACCTATGGCTTTTCTTGTTTTGCAATGTTCGACTGTGGTATTTGAAGCCGATCAAAGTTTCCTCGGGATCAAAATCAAGTGTCGAAGTAGACGATGCCCACGCATACCGCCAGTGCCTTGAGAGAACACTAGTAGCCACTGCTTCCTTTAGTGGCAAGAGAGACAATATACTACCAAGAATTTCATGTGGCAACTCACTGATGCGGTCCATCAAATATGGCAGTAAGTTTTTACTGTTGTTAATACTAATCTAAAGGAGGTCTAAATCTAATTGACGCTTTCGTTAACACTTATCAGGCTGCCTTTGCAGATCTCAGATATCCAATGCTCCTAGCCGTAGGTTTGTCTGTTCATCGTTGCACTTGTAAGGTTTTTAACCCCTTTTTTTTTCCTTTTCCGATTAGAAATAGGATATGATCGTCTTTTTCCTTCAAAGACTGGGAACTTGGAATAGAATAGGTAGGAGATCTGACACCGACTAGGAAACTTGGAATACAGTAGGCCGTGGGAATATGGTGGTGCTGTGGCGGTTTGATAACACAATTAATTTTGGGTTTTCAGGTTGCACTCTGTATTTTTTCTCTCATTATTATGATATAAAAAAATAATTCTATCTAACACATGTGGCAATTTAATTAATTTAAAATTAATGACATGTAACCAAATTTAGTGTGCCTAGCATTATTGTTTTAATTTAGTGTGCCTAGTAATTAGAAAGGAAAGAAAAGAAAAACTCGGCATCAGCAGCATCAGATGAAGAGTCTGTCTTTTTTTCTTTTTACTTGTGGGGCCCACTTTAAACGGAGTCCTACAAGTAACATTAATTGTATTAATTTAATAGAAATATTTTTTATTTTTTTCAATACAAAATAAGGAAAGTTGGCATTTAAGGAGCGCATATTAAATGTTATTTAATAAAATTATATATTGCTATAATAATATATCCTGATTGCTTTGGATTTCCTATATTAGTAGGATAATATAAATGTTGGTTTTTTTGTGTATTATTGTTTTCTTTTTTGTCAATAATAACTAGTAATTTGATGATGACAAGATTTTGATTATATAACTTGATATTTTCTTATAATTTTTCGTTGAAGACTTTATTTTAAGAGGCTCTATCCCTTGTTTTGGCACAGGATTCCTAAAATTTTAGAGCCGCCACTAGTGCCGCCTTGCCGCACTTTATCTATAACAATTATGACTATAATGAATGTATATATTATTAATTAATTATAAAATGATATTATGAAGTGGGCCAAATATTCCATAAATGAGATCATGTCTATAATCCCATTACTTCATCTTAATCTGATTTATGTGTTACAACTTTCAAGTTTAAATTAGCCTAGATATTATGAAGTGGGCACCCAAACCTAAATTGTAAAAATCAAAATATAGATAAATGCAGGACACGTTTTCTCACGAATTCATAATATTTGAAGCCAATACAAAGCCGACAGCTATTTGAGAGATTATGGCTAGACTTATTTTGAACAAAAGCCAAACCCAGGAGGCCAAATTACTACCGTCAGTCTCCAATCACACTTGAGCCCTACAACAAGATGTGCCTTTGTTTTTTTGTTAGAAGATTCCTACGTGACCAGCTAGGTTTTGCACCTAAGCCTCAAACATCCACGTCAATCACCAAAAAGGGGTATGGACTTTGCTGGCCATTCTATACCAATTATGCATTCATTAGTCAAGATTTTCTTCTCATTTAAGCTTAATTATTAACACCTCCAAGATTGTTAATTGAAAAATAAATAAATCTTCAAGATTTGACACTTATTTTTTAGCCATTTTACATATTTACATAATGGTAAATTTGTATGGTTAGTGAGGAATATAAATGGACTTTTATTGATACTATACCATATATATATATGGTATACCATATTGATACTATACCATATATATGTGGGTGAAAGACAGAGTACTTTCCCACTTATATGTATACCTTTCTGCAAATTACCTTTGTAGAAGAGCATACATTCATTTGATAAGCCTTGTTTTGCATTATTGATTTGCGATGAGGAAAACGAGTTTTCATAGACTAAAGATAACAACTGGGCTAAAAGTTCCTTTCATGAAAATCTGTCATTTAGTTTTAAAATGCAACGAAGTTTTGGATCACGAACCATAAGTCACATTCAAAAGCAATTTTTTTGGGCAACCAAAACCAAAAGGATGAGCATTTACTAATTTATCTGAAATCTCTTGCGTGCTCCCAAATAAATATACACCCAGGAATAATGTAATCAACCTTGTGCAGATAACCATCTATCTAGTAGTTCAACCAAATTGGGTTGCTTGCAATACTTGCCTGCGTTGTCTCCAAACTCCCAGTTTTACACTCAAAGCTTGATGTTCATATAAACTACTCCGATACACTGTCTTAACCAATTGGCATACCCAAAAACTCCCAGGTCCGAGAAAAACAACAATATCATTGCAAGCTTGTAATAATGACAATTCATGGATAAGAGGAGATTTGTAGCCATGCATGTAGACGTACTAGGAGAATAGGAAACAAGGAGAGGTTCATTTTCATTTTGTGGTGATAATAGGTGGCTTGGGAGACTTCAATTTTGGTTGCTTAACTTGTGGTTTGTGGAGGCCATGAAAAGGGACAAAACCGAAAGCTTGTTTCTAGTGCCAACGAAGGGAAGGACTTTGGTAGCATATATCAATTATTTAGTCTATAGATTCCAACCCTTTGCTTGTATGCAGGTTCCAACCCTTTGCTTGTACGCAGATTCCTTTCCCCCTTGGGATTTCATATCATGGGAGAACCGTACAAGTGAGTCAGATATAAACAATGTTTTGTTGTCTCCTAATATATATTGTATAATATTTGAATATATTATTAAATTAGTGTGGCTGAAATTACTACAAAACCCAAAGTTAATTCTGTATTTTGAAATCAATGGTATGGTAAATTTGGCATGAAATTGACAATTATAATATTAGGTAGGGATGACCTAATTGGTGTGTGTGTGTGTCCATTTGACCAAATTGGTCAGCACAAAGAAAGAAATGGGGAATGCAACTTTTAACCTAATTGGTGTACGTGTCCATTTCACCACTTGTTTGAAAAAGAATTAATTCCATGTGAGGAGATGCCTAGATGGGCAATCAGTCCGTGACCAGAGTATCTCAGATTCAGATATATTCTTTCTTTGCTATGCTAATGTCACTTGGTTACTTGAGGTTTTCCTTTTTGGTAATCTGAGACTTGAGGTTTTACAATCAGATTTGATAATGCTCAAATTTCCAAGTAGGATCTAGAATAATGCACATTCACTTATTAAAAAGACAATAATGTAGCATTATTGTTAAAAAGATGTGTATATTCTCTTTCTTTCTAACCACTCTACAATGTAGTTTAATGATCGAAATTATTTATCGTTTAGATACTTTATCTATGGTCATTCCTACAAATACATTTCATCTGATAAAATAAAATGATTATGATAGTAATTAAGTGGTTTAATGTTGTCCGATTTGATCCCATACTCAAACAATTTCGTTCAACCTATCCAAATATGGCTTAAACAAGAATAAGGATTTAGTTACGTTGAGTGTTGAACAATAAACGTCATAATTCGAACTCTTAAATTCTCACACAAATACAAAAACACTCGAATACATGTGATACATATAATATTAAATTCACTCAATATGCGTAGTTTGCGAGTGGTTACATATAGTACATCTGATCATCGAACATGATTTTCTTTTTTCATTCAAAAAATAAATGAAGGAAATAAATAGAAAAAAAAAAGAGCAATGAGCTAGTTTTGAAAGGCTATATGAGTAAACTCCCTTGGCAAAATCCCAACGACTAAGATCCAATCTTCGCCTCAAACAAAGGAACGGCGCATATAACATAACATAACAAACAAAATGATTTTTCTAAAATCTCCCAAACCCGCAAATATTTCGTCACTCAACGCCCACACTGTCACCCACACACACACACGCCCTTTCTGGCCTTTGCTGCCCTCTTTGCTATTTTCCTCCATTTCTTGTTCTCCTTCTTCGTCTTCTTCAAGCTTTGTACTCTCCGACGACCCGAAAACCCACAATTCTAACCCCGCCCACATGTCTCTAGAATGACCCGAACCCGGCTCCTCTCCTCCGAACCCGCTCTACAGGGCGTGGTTCAAGGAAGAGGAGGCCTCGTTTTGGGCTCCGTCATCCCATGCGCTCTCTTCTATTTCCTCCAGCTCTACTTGAAACGACACCGCTCGAACCCAAACCCGCCCACGCCTCCACCTTCGCCCGACTCCGACTCCGAGCCGGCTGGGCAGTTGGTGGAACTACCCGTTCTGCCACGGTCCCTGTCTCGGACCCTCCTCTCCCCCAGATGTCCCGGAGGACCCGTTTACGTTTCGGGTCGGGCCAATTCGATTTTGAAAGGTGGCCAGTCGCCGTACGAGGTTGGGTTGAGGAAGGTATCGGAGGATCCGTATGACGAGTTAGGCAATCCGGATGGGGTCATTCAGCTGGGTTTGGATGAAAATAAGGTGGGTCCAGACTCGAGGTTGCTTTGGCTTGTGTTGCTTCAAGTCTTTTTCTTTAGCTTTTTTCATCTTTTCAAAATTTAAATTTGAAAAAAAAACGAATATTGGTGTAAATGGGTTTTGTTGAATTTTGGTGTGTGTAGCTATCGCTGGACGTGGTTCGAGATTGGCTTGTGGAGAATGCAGAGGACGCAATTTTGGGTGGCGGGGAGCTGGGCATAAGTGGGATTGCTTGTTACCAGTCTTTTGATGGCTTGATGGAGTTGAAAGTGGTATATTTCATATTTTCTCTGACATCATTATATGTTTGTGTGTGTAGAAGAATACAAATGCGAATCTATAACGAAAGTTATGTCTTTTCATGCAAATTTTTTAATTGGATTTTACATTTGTACTTTTGGAGCATATTCTGTAGTTTGCATATTGCTGAGTGCTTAAAAAGAAATCGACTTTTGTCTTTGGCTTTCTGTTTGAATAACTCTTGATTTGATGACTCGAAACGGTTGAGGTTTTGGTGGAATATGCATCTAACTTACAAAATTTACGTCCAGCACAAGTTGCAATTCACAAATTTTGTGGTTTATCGAAATGGGGAAGTCTCTTGACTGAATAACACTTGATTTTGGGGTGACTGGCAATGGTTGAGATGTTGGTGGAATATGTACCTAACTTTCAAAATTTATGTTCAACTTTAGATGGTATTCAATTTTTGGCTGTATCAATGTGGCAAAGTCTCTTGACACAACTGCTGTTAAGGGGCTTTTTGGAGTGGTTCAATGTCTCTCTGAATGATTTATAACTTGATGGTTGATTATTTGCACCTTTAACTAGATCAATTTGGACTGGTATTTTTTCTTTTTATTACCTCTCTAGAGGAATTATAGGTCGCCGGTCAGACATTAATCTGTTATGCAATGTGCAGGATTGTTTTTGTGATGTATATGCATTTACTTTTATACTTAAAAGATTTTGCAATTGAGATCCAATATAGAATTTATTCCCATGAACAGTGTTTCTGATTTCTTCTTTGTTGAAGATCATCTCTTTGTGCCAATGGGTTCCCACCACAGTGGTGGTGGATTCCCCCTTCCCCCCATGGCACCCAGGATCGAACCCCAGTGGGGTTTCTTTCCTCCAATGTAACCAAAAAGAAGATCATCTCTTTGTATTGCATTGAGATTTTATACCCTCTCTAATATTTCTAGTCCAACAGGCTGTCGCAGGATTCATGTCTCAGGTCATGAAAAATTCAGTGTCCTTCAACCCCTCACAAATAGTGTTGACAGCTGGTGCGACCGCTGCCATTGAGATACTAAGCTTCTGCCTAGCAGACAGTGGAAATGCATTTCTTGTTCCTGCACCATATTACCCTGGGTAATAACTATTATCTAATCTCAACATTTCTGAAGAGTTTCTGTAGGTAAGCTAAATATTTTCTGACTTTCTGAACATGACTTGCAGTTTGGACAAAGATGTAAAGTGGCGAACTGGAGTTGAAATAATACCTGTTCCATGCCGTAGTGCTGACAAATTCAATTTGAGTGTAACTGCTCTTGACCGTGCATTCAACCAGGCAAAGAAACGCGGTTTAAAAGTTCGAGGGATTATAATTTCAAACCCTTCAAATCCTGTTGGCACTTTGTTTAGTCGTGAATCACTTTACAACCTCCTAGACTTTGCCCGAGAGAAGAACATACATATAATCTCGAATGAGCTGTTTGCTGGATCCACACATGGAAGTGAAGAGTTTGTAAGCATGGCAGAAATCGTTGAATTGGAGGATCTTGACCAGAACAGAGTACATATAGTATATGGTCTATCTAAAGACCTCTCTATTCCAGGTTTTAGGGTGGGAGTTATCTACTCCTTTAACAAGAATGTGCTGGCTGCTGCTAAAAGGCTAACAAGGTTCTCGTCCATTTCCGCTCCATCCCAACGGTTGCTCATCTCTATGCTTTCAGACACCAAATTTGTCCAAAAGTTTATTGATGCCAATAGAGAGAGACTTAGAGGAATGCACCTTAAATTTCTGACAGGGTTGAAGCAATTGGGCATTGAGTGCACAAAGAGCAATGGGGGTTTCAACTGTTGGGCTGACTTGAGTGGGTTAATCCGCTCTTACAATGAGAAAGGGGAGCTTGAGCTCTGGGATAGGTTGTTGAATGTAGCTAAGGTAAATGTAACTCCCGGATCTTTGTGTCATTGTATTGAACCCGGATGGTTCCGGTTTTGTCTTTCGACATTGACTGAAAAAGATATTCCTGTTGTTATGGATCGAATTCGGAAAATTTCCGAAACCTGTAAATTACAAAGTTGAAATATTGTTCATTCCTTCCCCAGGTTCAGGTTGCATACAAATTTTTAAAGGAATAGCTCTTGCTGTAGCATCAAAGCCTCTTTTGTATCTGGTCAAAGCAGAACTTCCCCCTGAATCCGGGAACTAAAAGAGCAATCAAATTTCCAATTGACCCAGTCCAATATAATATTCTTAAAATTCTGAAGCTACTTGTGCTAGGGTTCACGTGACAAGATCTGGAAGTCATTTGATTTTGGATCTTGCAGTCTAAGACAACTCATGCTTCCTACACAATTTTTCCCTGTACATTTGCCCATAGCTCATGGCTGCATATAGGGATAAATTTGTAATTAAAACATTTATTTAAAGGGAATGAGATGAGGGGTGGCGGTAAAAGCAATCAAACCAAAAAGAAGACATTTGGTTATTGTTTCCTGTTGTTAATTCTCATTATTAAAGGGGACCCGAAGACTGGGTCTACCTTTGAAGAAACCAAAAACAGAATAGGTCTTCCCCATGTTTGCACATGAAGCCAGAACAAAGTATAACTACACTTCTCATAAGCAATTGTCTTATTGATGACATACAGTAAATGAATGTTTTTTATTTGCAAGATTGAAAAATGCAAAAAACAATTGATTTTGGTAAAACCCCAAATGAATACAATGAATTTTATCTTTTTTTCCTATATGTAAAACCTTCTAGTCTCCCCACCTAATCCAAGCTTCATCTCAGGTAAACTACTATCTTGTGACCTCTACTCTGGTGAAGATGCATCATTGATCTGATGCTGAGGTAAACACATAATTCATGATTTCATTTTGATAACTATGACTCCAATCCATTTCTGATGGATTCAAGAACCTGAATAACCTCAGCCATGCTTGGTCTTTTTGAAGGGAGCTCAGATGTACAAATCAACCCCAATTTCATAACCTGAATCAGTTCATTCTCTACCAAATCTCTTAAGCTTCTGTCCAAGCAGTCTGAAGCAAAGCCACTCTCCAGTAACTCCCTAACATATTCACACAAAACCACCACCTCGTTTGCGGTTGGTCTCTCTACTGGTTTCCTCCCAGTGACCAGTTCCAAAAGAATTACTCCAAAGCTATACACATCACATTTCTCACTTAGTCTCAGACTTTGAGCCAACTCTGGTGCAACATACCCTACAGCAGTGTGGAATTTGGTTAAACCATGATTATCCAAAATGGGAAGCAGTTTATTCAACCCATAATCAGACAACTTTGCCTCATATTTCTCATCCAAGAGTATGTTAGTGGATTTAATGTTGAGATGGAGAATAGGAGGTCTACAGTCATGGTGAAGGTAGGCAAGAGCTTTCGCCGTTCCCACAGCAATCTTAAATCTCCTAGACCAATACAGTTCACTATTGCCTCTGCTAGTGCTTGGGCCTGGATAATGACGACCGTGTAGATTGTCATACAAATTCCCATTTGGGACAAATTCGGATAGCATCAACTTCATTGTTGAGGACCAATAGTAACCTTGAAATGCTACTAAATTGGGATGCTGAATGTTGCCCAGTCGTCCAATTTCTTGCTCGAATTCATCTTGGTTTCTGATCCTTCCCAGAGTTTCAAGCTTCTTAACTGCAATTGAGATGCCACCTTCAAAAGTAGTTTTGTACACTACACCAATTGATCCAACACCTATAATACATTCTTTGCCAAGCAAAGCTCTTGTGCCAGACTCCCAGTCTTCATACCTTGAGGGCAAACTTTTGCTGAAGAGAACCAGCTTCCCGATTATAACATTTGAATCAGTTGAACCAAGTGGCGTGCTCTCAACGACCATTGTCACATCAGCTTTCTTCTTTCTGCGGGCTCTGATGTTCATAATTGATACCAGACATACTCCACTAAGAATCACTGCAGCGGCAACAATTGCGATTATGGCAGGCACACGAAGAGCCTTGGGTTTTTTCGAAGTGGGAGTTAGAGTACCATTGCCATTTGCTGAGCAAGGCTTATCCAAAGGGGCACCACAGAGGAAGGGGTTGTCAATAAATGCATAAGAGCCATAACCTTGAATAGCTGTAGGAATGGTGCCTGAGAGTTTATTGGAGGAGAGATTAAAATAGGTCAACTTTGTTAGGTTTCCAAGGGAAGAAGGAATTTGCCCAGAGAGTGAATTTTGTGACAGATCCAGATATTGTAATTTGGCCAGGTTTCCTAGGTCTGGTGGGATGCTTCCGTTGAGCTGGTTTTTATGTAGGTCCAGGATTTCAAGGTAAGTCATGTTGTAAAGATTTTGAGGTATTTCTCCCTCCAAAGCATTACCAGAAACATCCCTGCAGCAACAATAACATAAAATATTTCTAAGTTAGATTGAAAGCAGTCTTGATGTAAATTTAAACAAATGTCGTTATAGTATTTGGACTTACAGCTCACGAAGAAACATGCAATTGCTTATATCATCGGGTATGTCACCAACAAGGCTGAGATTGTGCAAATCCAAGACCTGAAGTAGCTGAATGCTTGCAAGATTCTTTGGAATCGTTCCACTTATTGAATTATTGCACAATTGAATCACCAAAAGCCTATCCAGATTCCCAAGAACCTCTGGTATGCTCCCACTCAGCCTATTGTACCCCACCTCCAGAACCTTGAGACTTCTGCAATTTGTAATGCTCAGAGGAAGCTCTCCCTCTAACTCATTCCATGAAGCATCAAAATACTCCATTCTCTCACTACAAATTGCAATCTCAGGAATCTTCCCATAGAATACATTATGTGAAACATTGAAATAAGTAAGATTGCTTGATCCAAGAACCCCAAATGGTGCTGAACCTTTAAACAAATTGCTACCAAGATCCAATAGTTTCAAGCTCTGGCATGTTGAAAGCTGCTGCACAACATCACCCGATAAGGCATTGCTTCTCAGTGACAAATAATCTAACCTAGGAATATCGCAAATTCGCAAAGGAATGCCACCACTGAGATTGTTGAAGGAGAAATCAAACCCTTCAAGATTAAGGCAATTAGCCAATGACTCTGGAATTGAACCCAAAAGAATGTTATGAGACAAAGAAACAAACTTGGTTTTGTAACAGTGCTTAAACAGAGCTGATGGAATCTCCCCGGTAAAACCATTCCTTGACAAATCCAGAAGCCTAATGCTAGGCAAGTCACCTATAAACTCTGGAATCGGGCCAGATAACGCATTTGAGCTAAAATTGATCTTCCACAATGTTTGAATATCAGCATACTCATTTGGTATATTTCCCATAAATCTGTTCCCAAACAATGTCAAAACCCTCAGATATTTCAACCCGGACAAAGCCGGAGATAATACTCCACCTAAGCTAGTGTTCCACAGAACTATCTTATCTACAAACCCAGCAGAGTTACAGAACACACCAAGATAATCTTCACAAGGATTCCTACTAAGAACCCATGAAGCTAAACTATTGAGCGGATCATTTGTTACGTTTCCTTTAAATTGAAGCAGAATCTCTTTCTCAGTTTCTGAGGAAACCACAATGATTGCCAAAAAGAAAGGAACAAAGCATAAAAGAGCATGAGAAAGACGAAAAGTATGAAGCTTTCTCATGCTAAACACAGTTAATGTGAGGTAAAAGGGGTCTACCCGTTTGGCATTATGGTAATTGGATCTGATGGAGATAAGATCCGAGTTCTGCTGCTACTTCGCTTTGAGTGTTGCACTTATTTTCGAGTATGAGAAATGCCCCATCACGATCATGACCAAATAGCAACATTTTTCACCTTCTGGGTCTCACTGGAATTGCAGAAATCTCTGAGAATTAGACCACATTTGTACAAAAACAAAGAAAATACTAGTTTTAGAATCTCTGCTGGTTTTTCACTTCTGGGTTTGTCTCAGTCAAGGTTCAGAATTCAGGAACAATAAAAGATCCAAGATTTATGAACTGTTTTGTCTTCTGGGTTGAAGCAAAGCCTCAAAATTTGAGCTTGGCTTGAAGGGAAGGAAGAGAGAACAGAGAAGTAAAGGATGGCAGGCAGTTATGGGCTTAATTGTAAAAGGAAAATAAAAATGGAGGAAAATAGTGACCTCTGCCTTCGCTTGGCTGGAAAGGAAGCAGGTGAGAGAGTGGGAGCCAAAATTAATGTAACTGCTTATAATAGTCTGAAAATTCAGCAGTTCGCCTCCACTTAACAGAAGCTGAACCACGTGCATGCCCTCTCTCTCTCTCTCTCTCTCTCTCTCTCTCTCTCTATGTAGTATCTAAACACAATGATAATGTTGAATTAACAAAGAGAGAGAGAGAGTTCAGACCCAAATAAAACAAAGACCAATGCGTCTTTATTTGTTCTCTCTCGGAACCAAGTTGGGCCTCTCTCTCTTTCACAGCATTCATTCTTCCCCACCAACCATGCCACCACTTCCCATCACCACCATAATTGCTATGCAAGAAAATTAAAGAAAAAGAAGAAAAAAAAGAAAGTGAACAAGAAAGAAGAAGAAGAGGGTCTTTCTAATTTTTGTCTGCACTATTTGCTGACAAGTGAACAAACTCTCTCTCTCTTTCTCTGCTTTTGCATTGAACCGTTTCAATTGAAAGACTTTGAGAAGACATTTGTTCCCTTATTAACTAATACCATTAATTATTTAATCATCTAAGCATATTGTAATTGTTCTCTCTATAATAATACATCAGATCATTAAAATACAAACCAAAAAGAAGAAGAAGAAGAAAAAGTCGTCTTTAACGTTGCATTTGTATACTATATTTTCCAGCTGGAAATGACAAATCATCCGCATTAACTATAATGTCAAGTTCACAGCTTCCCATCTTAGATCATGCCACGTGGCCAACTGGGTCTCTTTCATTTATCTTTTCTTTATTTTATTTTTCTCAATTTGAGTTTCATCTTTTTCCATTCAAATATTGTCTTTTTGCATTTGACTAAGCAAAGATATGAAGAATCTTCTCAATGAACTTAGCAGACCCCAACCCAAATTTTGCTTTTAAAAGAAAATTGAAGAAAAAGAAAAAGTATTTAATACACCGAACTGCAACAGTCGGCAATTTCATTGGTGGTCCAAATTCACAGAAAAAGACCTATCATAGTTTTATAATTTTTGTAATATCTATTCTTTTTGCCCCAATTTAATTCCCTCTCCTCTATCTACGTCAAAGGATACTTCACAAAGAAGAACATGGCAAAGGGAAAAGAAATATTTATAAAATTAAAAAAAATTAAAAAAAGAAGTGCGGTTGCACCACAAATGATTTAATATTGGGTTGGTTGGTTGGTAAGGCAAGCACTGGACTGCACAGGATGGTTTGGTAGATGTAAAATGTGGAATTCATTCTTCACCTTCTATCTCTCTGCAGAAATTGTCTGCCCATATACATTTGTTGTGGCATTGGATCCGAATCTTCTTTTTATTCTGAGCAAAACACAATATGTGATGAAACAAGAGGCTTGTTCCATTTGAAGGAAATATTTAAATCTTTAGCATAACACCTTCACTATGCCTGCCTTGGTGTGAAACTGAGTGTGAGAATCAAAAAGCCTACGAGTATTCCTTCCCCTTGGGTTTATTGGGCTCATGGACTTTGTTTCTAATCTAGTATTTCTTAGTCTAGTCCAGTGCATCAAATGTTACTCGGTTAGACTTCTAATTAGTATATCAGTCTCATTTATTTTAATTATCAGAAGGCCAACGGGGTCTAGTCTAGTGAAAAATGACATTGACTTAAATATCAGTGGTCTCAAGTTCCAACTCCAATGACACGTTGGTAGTACGTGTGTGTGTGTGAGAGAAACTCACTTCCCCCTTATAGTTTAGACTATTGTATATGAGCGTATGATCATCAAACTACCGAAGTAGCCTACCCTCTCAACAGCACGCAGGCGAAGGAACCTTGTCTTCGTTAGAGCACTCTCCCCCCTTCCTCCTAGAATCAGGTAGTTCCTCAAACCAAAAAAGCAAAGTACTCAAACCATTTAGCATATTCAAACCCTATACAAAAGACAATTTTAATGTCAAAACAATGATTTATCGGGTGCGTTGAGTCTCACAAATTTTGTAAGGATTTCGAGTGTTCATCAGATTGTGTCAAAACAATAATAATGTGCATGATGATGCGCATCCCGTGATAATAAAGTAAAAAAGCATAAAAGTGCTGAAAAATGTGAGTTAATGACGAGTAATGCTTGACAGACTCGAGAATATTACTAAATAAATCGTACATTGCAATCATTAACAATTCACACAACTCATATAATACCAAGAATCTCTTACCTTTTTTTTCGTTGGGTAAATTTTAGATTTCAGTAATCCCACATATGCTCTTGGTACGTCAATTAATATATAAAGTGGTTTATAGATTGTTGGTAGAGAAAAATAATTAAATGAAAAGCATACTTTTCTTTTGGGACCAAGAATCAGAATCTCTAACAAGTTTATGCTCAATGTTTATTTTAATAGTAACAAATTAAGTTATGATTTATCGATTTTTGGTCAACAAAGCATGATTAGCCACAAAGATAAACCTTGCCAGAATAAAGTTTGCAATAATCTGTTAAAGAACGTTGAAGTCCTACATTGTGGAAAACCAAGGAAGCTTTAGATCTTGTGAGGTCAACAGCACAACCATAGAGGCGTCCATTGATTAGAGCATCAATTACTCAAGGTCATCTGCCATATGTATTGTAATTTGCAAGTTGTAAATTTCGAGACTGGCTTCGTTTTCTGTTTTTTTTTAATGTAATACAAATGATAGTCTAAGCTATTCATCCACTCTTTCATCCACTCTATGAGAAGGGGGATTCGTAACTACATGGCTCCTTAATTGAAATGAACCATTCTTCCTACCTGCCAATAACAGTTTTGACTCATGTGCGAAAATCACTCATTAAGAACAAAGAGAGGGAGGGTAATATTGCAATACAGCTTACATGAATCTACATGACCAAAAACATCTACAATTAATATACTAATGAGTGGTTCTCTATATACAGTCAGGAATCTTGCAAGAGTCCATTTAGATCCTTCAAGCATCATTTCAATCATATACAAAAGACAATTGAGAGAGAGGGAGAGAATGGAAATAAATTTACGCTTGTTTTAAGGAACAAATGGTGGTATAACAGTGTCAAGCATGTTGAACTTTATCATGGCTTCTTCTCCTCCGTCTTCCACAGAGTTCATATTGCATCAATTTTGAATACATTAACAATAACAGATGAAGTCATATGGTAAAAGAAACTTCATCCGTGTCTTTGGCCTGTCTTGTGCCGCAGATGGTTTTCCTGCAACAAAAACAAGAACCAAAAGCTTATTGCAATAGTGGTTCATCATCCTTTTGTAATTCCTTGAGCTGCCTTTTAGCATACACCGTGAAGAAAATTGTGGTGGCCACAGTCAAAGAGAAGCCAACAACAGTGAAGATTATTTGTGGGGCAGAAAGACCATGGTGCTCATGCGAAGCATCTGCCAACGTCCGTATTAGGATTCCACTGCAACAAAAGCAAAAGAAAAACTTAGCTGATAAGTTAAAGCACATTCGATTGTTTGAAAAATCTAAACAGAGAGCAATGTCCATGAGAACAATATGGGAATATCGGTAAGAACGAAACAGATGTATTCTGTTCTGCACTCAAGAAAAGAAAAAAGTTTAAAATGAGAACTTCACAAAGTTATTGCCCACAAAACATTTCCTATAGTGTTCCCTCCTTTCCTGTCCAAACTTTTGCTAACAAGTCATAACCAGCTCAATACACAAACCAGATTGAAAGAATGAAATGGAAGAAGAGCTACCAGTTAAGGATAGTGGGGGGACAAGAGAAATAAGCTTTGTGGTTCAAAAAGCCTGCGGTGTACTCAAAGCCAGCCACACTGCACTTATCATGGCTACAATTACCAGGAATTGATAGTGATTCCCTTGGCAACCATTACCAATATAGTGATAAGGTGTGAAGACATGCCAAATGAAAACCAATTCAGGGCCAGTGCCAAATGAAAGCCAACTCAGGGCAGTACTAAAGAAGGTCAGGATAGCTGTGACTTCCAACCATCCAACCATGTGACACCTATATTGCTTAATTGTTGGAAACCCCACATTTTCATGAAACACGAGAAATGGAGATTCATCAATGCAACATATTGAAAAGAGTTAACATTCTTCTGAAACAAGGAAATTACCAATTGTGAATGAGTTCTGGAAAAAGATTCAACACACTTCCAAGATAAACTTTAATAGACGAACATGAACAAAATATACATATTTTTCCAAACACTACTAAATAAGTTAGGATAAGCACAATCCAATATACCAGAAGTTCTCATTTTACAAAAAATATAATATCTTGGAGTCCTCACAAGAATTTCAGACAAACAAGATTAAACAAATACCACCCATGTTCTTATGCACATAAGAATTTGTTTTGTAACCAATTTAAGAATTCAAGCAAATATATAAATATAAATGTATATAATAATAATAATAATAATAATATCATAAGATGGTCTTAAAACAATGGCCAAGTTCTAACAATAGAGACATGAAAACACATATGAATCTATGAGTAAGAGAGAAGGTGGTGGATTTTACATACGTGTAGATGGCAACAAATGTTTCTGGCACCATTCCCGCCAAGGACCCCAAGAGATAAGGAACATACTTTACATTTGATGCCACAGCACAGTAGTTATAAATAATGTAAGGGAACGGAGAAATCCTGATTAATGTTACGGCTCGAAACTGATGAAACCAGTTTCCTTCACCAGCTGATCTTAGAACGGACGCTCTCTTTGGGTATTTTTCTAACCATCCCTGCATAAGAATGGAGAAATGTTAGGTTAAATCAGATTAAGTGCCTTCGCAGAGAGAGAGAGAGAGAGAGAGAGAGAGAGAGAGAGAGAGAGAGAGAG
>NW_018923317.1:121534-132387 GCF_002207925.1 Prunus avium
AGTTTCTGTTTGTTCCATGGTTTCTTTTTATTTGTTGTCTATATTTTAGGCTTTTGAGTCTTTAGATTGAAAATCATTGGTTATGTAGTTAATCATGATTATCAGCCCCTGCATTATTTGCCTCTTCATTCTCCTTAGCTCTGTGATTGTGCAGGAATTCTTCACTTTAAAAACTGACCTCGTTTCTTTTATTTGAGTTTATGTTTGCTGCATGTCATATGTGCATTGTGATCTGAGGCATAGGCTTGGAAGTCTCATCCAACTTAGAGTTCTTGCCTAGTTCTGAGCCATTATTTGAGTCGCACACTGCATAACTGTGTTGAAAGTTTTCACTTCAATCTTATTTGCATTTGACTTATTTTTTGATCTTTCGACTATTTGTGTATGTTTTACTGCCAGCATTGAGTCTTATGTATTGATCTCTATATGCAACTATAAAATTGGCAGGGAAAGAGTAGAAAACGAGTCAAAATGGCCAAGAAAACTGCTCCTGCTAAAAAGCCAGAAAAGGCTGTCAAAGTTTCTACTGTGATGGATACTAAGAATGTAAGTTAATAATAAACTGGTTTATGGGATTTTCGGTGCTCAAATTTTCTTGCAATGTTGATTGTCCTACTTATAATTTATTTAACAGATACTAATGAGACATTTTGTTCTTGCAGAGGCTGAGTTCAAAAATCAACTATGAAGCTTTGGATAAATTAAATGAAGAGCTTGTAAGCATCTTTTATATGTCTTATTTTAGAATCAATTTTGCTTTTTCATGCATTGCAAATCCCATATTATGTTCTGTCAACATCCAAGGTCTTGTTAACTGATGCAGAGACTACAAGCGACTAAAAGCCAATCAAATCTAATGGCACGTTTAATTTCAATTGTCAAATGATGTTACTTGTTCAATATATTTTTTGTTTTCTTAATGTATGGTTAGTGTGCAGACACCAAATTCCTGTTTAATGGAATAAAGGTATATCCACTACACCAGAACACATCTATTACGGCGCACAAAGCACGTCGTGAATTATCATTCACAATGTGAAACACGCAAGCAATAAAAGCCCCCGTCGTAAATAGTGCTCCTCAATCACGGCGTGCATGAACGTCGTAATAAAAACTTAAGACGACGTTCCATGTTCGTAAATAGTGCTCCTCAATCACGGCGTGCATGAACGTCGTAATAAAAACTTAAGACGACGTTCCATGTGAGCCATAATTTAGTTAAAGCAATTACGACACGCTTTGCGCGCCGTAAAAGAGTAATTAATTCTCATTTACGACGTTTAGTGCACGCCGTGTTTAACTTTAAATTTTTTAAAAAAATTATTAATTTCCTGCCTACTCCTGTTTCATATTTACAATATACTTATATCATCTATTACTTCCCTGGATACAAAATTTCACAAAATGAAAAATAGTATTGCAACCAAGCTTGAAAGAAAGAACCATTTCATTGAAAACTATCACTACACCAGAACATATCACTACCCAGTATTAAAGAATAAAATAGATATCGAACAAGAATGAGATTAATGAAGGCATTAAACTCCATGTGCTTGGATTAATCAATAGAAATTTTCAAATACAAAAACATAACATTTGATTGATGAACTGAAGCACCTACTGTCAATAGAGCCATACAAAAAAGACCAAGCAATTTCCATAGATACTAAGCAGCAGCGAGTGCAGTGGCTAACGCTCCCAGCCCTAGTGTTAGTGGTTGATCATTTCCTCTCAGCAAACCAGCTTCTTGCTGAAACATCACCCAGAAAAAATAATGAAAATACATGAGTAAATCCACTCGAAAATCACTGAGCAATCTGTTAGTAGTTGACCATTACTGAGCAATCTGTTATTCTTAATCCACTCAAAATTAAAGACTATCTATCTAACTCATATCCCACTTACACAACCACAAAAAAAAAAGGGTAAGCAAATTCATACTTACAAGGATCAGCAAAACATCAACATAATGATTACCTCCATCAACAGCTAGTCGAAGGTGATGAACTTGATTGGCCATGCAGGATCTTGCATCTATAGGCTATAGCTACTCTTTCAACGGCAGCAAATCCATCTGCCTGTGGAATAGGAAGAAAGAAAGTTTGATAAAACTCGCTTAGATTCAGAAACCACTAGTACTTGCAAATGAAGCTCGGCAAGGAACTATTGGACAGAATATATGTAAAGCCAATACAAGATTGGTTGATGGATAAAAGTAGCAACTGACTTAATCAGAAAGTTAGAGGTGCAAGTAAAGCAGGGCATAAGAGTCGAGGCTTAAAGCATATAATGTGTCAGAAAAAATGGAAACAACAAGAAATAGAAAGTAATTGTGAAAATAAAATAATGTAGATTATAACTCAATTGGAGATGTCTTCGAACCATAGCTGCATCAGTAATATATATGTCAGATCCACAAAACATTCATAACCATCTGACTATCCAAACTGAAAGATAACAAAAGCAGCAAGTCTGCAGTAGCAAGATTAATACCAAGTCCTCCAGCTCTGATAGAAACACTGGAAGCAATGGCTTAAGTGCTTTTGGTGAACAAAATCCAGGTATGAGAATTGCTCCTCCCTGCAAGGTCACAAACATAACATATTAGGATTAATATAGACCATTCACTGGAAAACATTTAGAATACACAAGATATGGAACTTATTTGGAACAAAAGAATCTGGCCACATTAACAATCTAAACTATTTTCTCACATTCTTCTTCCTACTCTCCTAATACCTAGAAGTAGATACACCAACTCACACTAATTTAATATATGAAGCAAGGGAACTGAACTTACAAACCCTTGAGAAAGCTTCCCAAGAAACCTGTTGAACAGAAGCTAACATACAATGTTATACACTTGGAGTCAATAACAGAACATGAAATACTCGACTATCATTGACAGCTATAACAAGCTCAGATATAAGAGAATCGACATCTTCCTCATCTATGACTAAGACCACAATGTCAGCAACCTCCCTTGCCAACTTTTGAACTTCCTAACTTTTCCAAAGCAACAATATTTCAAATTCAGCCCATTCTTTACCAGATCCTAAGTTCGGCGGTATATGCCCATTCTTTGTCCATTGCTATAGTGAACAACTTGTTAACAGAATCGTTCATCCTGTTACAAATATATCACAGCAGTTAACACAAGTTCAGAATAATTACTCTGAACCTGCACACAAAAAATCAAATGATCCTCAAGAAGGCTCAGATTGTGACACATGTCATGCTTAGATTGCTTTGACTGTTAGATGTGAGAGTTTGTTATTGAGAGAGAGTTGTGTTTCTCTCTTGTATAAAAAAATTATATTCTTGTAATTATTTTCATTCAAGTCAATAAAATCAGAAAGTTCCAGATTCACTTTTCTCTTCGATTCTCTAATCTTAGACTTTTCTCAGTATCCAAACACATAATACCTTATTTACTCATCACATCCCAATTCGAATAAGATATCAAATTAAAATTTCAAGCAAGAACTAAAATTCCAGCACACCTGCCCACCCAATACAAACCGATGATTGAAGCGCCTACCCAGGAACATTATGGTTGAAGTGTTGTATTCTTAAGCTACCGATAATCCCCAAATTTGAGTTGAAGATAACAATTACACTCTGACATAAGTTGGAAGGATAATTTCTCTTTTTCGGTAACCATGAGGAGAAATTTTCACATAATCAAAATTACTCTCTGAAAATTAAAAAAAATACAAATTTCTAAATTCTAACGCACAACTAGAACCCATTCAATCAAATAAAATCAGAAATACAAGTAGAATCTTGGATTCAATCAAATAAAATCAAACATTCACATAGAATCCACAATAAAAGCAAGCTACGGACATCTAGAATTTAAATCAATCCTAAACTGATATGAAAACTTTGTATCAAGCATGGAGGTTAGGGCTTTTGAAAATCGCACCTTGGGAACTGTCACTGAGCCTTCAACTTCGAAGCAATTGGCCTCGAGCAGTTGTCTTCTAGTTGATGAGGAGTTGAAGCCCTTGAATGTTCCAGTGAGAGAGAGGCCATAGATTGTGAGAGAGGGAGACAGAGAAGAAGTCAGAGAAAGAGAGGGAGATGGAGAGAGAAGATAGAGATTATTTTATGAGAGCTGCGAGAAGGTTTTGGTCTGAAGGAACGACAAACAGAGGGAAAAAACCGCGTGAAATTTTTAGCGGGTTGCCAAAATAAAATAAATAATACAATTACGGCGTAAAACATAACACGCCATGAATACTTAAAAAAAAAACATTTATGCTTAACGACGTGCACGAATTGCAAGCCTTAATTTCTAAACACTAACGGCGTGGGCAATAGCACGCCGTTAAAAGAGAAAAAGAGTCTAATTAATGGCTTGCTTTTTTATATGTCGTAAATATTGATTATTAACGACACGCTTATTATGCATGTCGTAAATTTTAAGCCGTAAAAGCTTGAGTTTGGTGTAGTGATCCAAGTCACACAAACTACTCCAGGATAGAACTTAATACATAAAAGAATAATCTTTGGAAGATGGTATATTATTATTAAGCATGGATTAACACATGAAACTGTGATATTTGAAAATCAATCTGGTGGTTTACTAGAATGATCAGTTAACTAATTGGGCAGTTAATGGGGCAGTTATATGGTTCAAAGTTTTTTTTGTCATTTTATAATGATTTTGCAATGTAGTTCCTAGTTAAAATCCTGGTAGGTTTTAGAAAATGGAGGTATCTCTCTGCGAGTAATTGCCTGAACTTCAATAGATGCCGAATTTGATTCATCTAATCTTTTTCTTCATGTGTGAAATCTGGGTTATGCACCTGCATTTGAGGAAGGCACAAAGTCTAATTGTGGCAGTCTTGGTGATATGCAACTGTCAAATGAGAAGAACAGTCGTGATGATGAGTTTGAGCATGGAAGTAATGGTTACAGTGAAGAGGCTGAAGCCAGACAAGGCCAAGATGACTATTCATATGTTGCAAATGATAAATATAATGGATACAATTACGATGATGAATGCAATTATGATGAGGAATGCGATTTTGAAGAATTGACTTAAATAGTCAACTTTTTTTTTTCTTTCTTGATTTAGATTATTTTTTCATGAACCAGTTGTATCATGTTACGATCTAAAGGTTAAGCAATTGAATCTTCTGGTTTTTAACAACTTTTTCAAATTGGAATCAGTCTGAGGAGAGATGCTATTGAGCATTGTTGCATGTGAAACTCCTTGAACTATAACCATGAGCAAAATTTGTAAATTGGAACATTGAATTGTTGGTTTAAAGTTGTTCACAGTTTATTGAGTGTAGGGAGAAGCACTAGTTTGACAACAATGTTTCCCCTGTTTTCTTCTTCCTAAATTCATCACTGACAACACCAAAAGGCTTCTCAATATTCTATACAAGTATGAGGAAAATTTCAATTGATCATTGATTTGCATCTCAAACTGTGAATTTATATAATTCAGTTAAAAGAAATTTTATTCAATGTTGAAAAAGCTTTACATAGAACACAGACTGAGTTGTGTCTTGGGTCTTGGTTCCAGCTTCCAAGTTGTTTAGAGTTTGCTAGCGAGAGCAAGATACTTGGTATGACGGCCCTAAGCTATAATTTTGCATGTCTTCTTCTTCCTTAACTCAACACTGGCAACACCAACAGCCTTCCCAACTCGTAAAGCCTTGGCCTCAACCTCAACTTCCTCACGAGGGTAAGCAGAATCCAAGTATGAAACGTTGATCTCCACTGAAACTCCAAATCCACAAGGGTTGCAGCTGGCCCTATCAAATCCACAAGGGTTGCTGTGGCTCCACCATGCATAAAATTGCCTCCATTCAACAAACGAGGGGTTACTTTGAAGGAGCAAACAATACGACTGGGTTCAAGGAGATTGACTCGAATGCCTTTCATGATAAAGGGCTCAAAGAACTTCTCTGGTAGCTCATCCATGGTGATTGCCATTTCACCCTCTTTCCCCAAGAACTTCTTCACTGACACCATACTTCTTTCCTCATTTCTCCAGAAGCCTAGCCATCAGAGAAACAACAGATAAAAGAGTCACGTTCAACATCAAGGGTCCTAATACCCTTAGCCCAAGCCATTTGCAAACCTCTAAGGAGACTCCAGAACTTAGCCTCTGAAGGAAACATGGTTTATGCTACAAGAAGGTTTCCATGGTTTCTTTTTAGGGAGTTTCACTAAAATACCCAAAATGGGGGCTGAAATTATAAAAATACCCAACACCCAAAACACTTTATAAACATACCCAAAACTCATCATTACACACACTCAAAACCCATTTATAAACATACCCAAAACCCATCATTACACACATACCCAAAACCCATTTTGGGTATGTTTCTATGTTTAAATAGTGCTTGAGTATTTTTATAAATACATGTCTACGATTGGGTATTTTAGAAAATATCTATTGTTTTTATTTGTTGTCTATATTTTTGGCTTTTGAGTCTTTAGATTGAAAATCATTGAGGTTATGTAGTTAATCATGATTATCAGCCCCTGCATTATTTGCTTCTTCATTCTCCTTAGCTCTGTTATTTTGAGAAAAAGATTGGATTTTTGTTTGGTTTGAGAGGTTTTGCTTGTGACTTGTTAGCTCTATAGTGATTTGTCAGTGTCGTTCATGAGCTTAGTGTAATTGAGTAGCTTCACCTATTTACGAATTTTGCAGTAGCTTTTCAAAAGTACATTCGAATATTTTAAGAGTATAGCCGATCGGCTATACTCTGTAAATATATTCCACACGAACACGAAGTACGGAACTTGCACTCGCAGTCAAGCCATTTCGCTTCTCTATCAACTCAAGCTTCGATTTATTTTCTATGGTTTCGGCTGCTTCATCCTCCGGGTTCTGCAACGAAAAAAGACCCAATCCGCCTAGCTACCGCCTAGCCGCCTAGCGACCGCCTAGCTACCGCCTAGCCGCCTAGCGACTGCCTAGCATCCTCCCACCCACCTAGCGACCGCCTAGCCGCCTCGCGCCCGCCTAGCTGCCTCACTCCTTCCTAGCGACCGCCTAGCCACCTAGCCGCCCGCCTAGGCCGATTTTTCGAATGCTGCGATTGACTGAGAGTCTGAAACAACAATGGCCTCTTTCAGCGTCCTTTGGCTTCTTTTGCAGTCTATGCTTTCTCAGCTGCTTCTGGTTTCATGTGTCCATGGCTCAAATTGCTACTACCGATCCATCTGAAGGCTCAAATTGCTCAAATTGCTTCTGGTTTCAGCTGAGGAGTGAAGATTAAAGAAACCAAATGAGTAATTATCTGAATCAGAATATTCTGCAATTTGAAGTACTCTGTCCTAGATCGCCTGAGAAACGAGGTTTTACTGCCCTTGTACAAGGTGGACGAGCTGTACGAGGCCTACGAATCAAAAGACTGTGTGGTTGAGAAGTATTTGGAGGAGGTGAAAGCCGGCAAGTCCAAGATTGCACCGGATGCTTTGCTTCCAAATCAAATCGTAAGATATGTGAATCATTGGAATTTCGGGCAAGTGGCTGAGCTTCAGTGGAAGGCCATGATGGAGGGTATAAAAAAGCAAGGCAAGATAAACGGTAAGAAAATACTCAACAACTGCTACTGCTTGGCTGTATGCGACCTCTACCGCATGTTCAGTAGCAGGTTGCAGAGCATGGACGCGTTTTTATTGAGAACCACATTATCTGCAGTCACGTTTTCCTTCTTAATCAGAACCACTGTACAAAATATATATCAAAGCTCCACTTGTCGTTGTTGCTGCAGCAAAGAGAGGAGGGCAAGACTGCTCCGTTATTGAAGACATTCAGCATCTCCAGCGACAAGTTCCTGGTTCTGTTGTTATATTTATTCCTAGAAAAGCAAATGGTGTTGCACACCAAATTGGTTTAAGCAGTGAGAGACTTGTTTTAGTTGGTTCGAGGAGCCCCTGCTATTTATTCATGACACCCTTTTTTATGATTCTTTGAGTCAGCATCAAACCGATCGTCCCCCGGTTGTACTTCGTCCACATGTTATAATATCTAAGGAAGACAAGTTGCTGTTGTTGCCCTTCTTCACCTAATTAAAGTCAAATTGTCATGGTTATTTACACCACAGACTAGTGCCAAAGAAATAGGACAAAGTCAAGGTAAAGAACAGTCCTAGTTATCATGGAAGCAACTAGGGGTGACGATGCCGGAAGGCACCGCTGACAATTTTCTCAAGTTGGTCTTGGACAATGGAGGGGAAATTTCCCTGGACCTTATCATGGAAGCAACTATCTCAGGCAAAGAATATCAGAAGCTGGTTGTAGTGGCCTGAGTACTCACTGATTTTGGTGTTCATCATCTGTTGTAGTTAGTTGTTTTGTTTCCTCTTTTCCTTGAAACCAGAAACTTAATTAAATCATTTTAGGAAGTTCAAGGTTGCTGCTGCTATCAAATTAGATGAGGTTCCATTTATGTGGTTGCTTTTAGGGTTGTTTTTGGATGTTTCCTACAAATTTGATATCAGTTAGTGTATTAGCAACTTTTTCTGTGCAAGCGATTTACATTCAATTTTTTATTTTATTTTTTTGTCTGTAGTATTCCTGTTCCAGTAAGCATCCTCATGCACAAAGAATGAAACCCTCTTTCTTAAGGTATGAAAAAGAAAGAATATGCCAATGGGTTCCCACCACAGTTGTGGTGGATTCCCCCTTCCCCTCATGGCACCTAGGTTCGAAACCCCGAGGGGTTTCTTTCCTCTAATGTAACCCAAAAAAAAAAAAAAAAAAGAATATTTGACCATACATTTATAATGTATAGTCTTTTTGTTTTTTTTTTGGGTTGCGTACTTTTATTACATAAATAAATTATAAACATATGAAACATACAAGTAGATGTGAATTTTTTAAAGGGTTAATGTCAATTTATATATTCTCTTTTCATTGTTAGTGATTAACAATTGGATCTTATATCAACAATGACAATTATATGTTTCGGTGTTTTGAATTTCGAATGGGAGAAAAAAAAAATTTGAACTCCTTAAAACAGTAGGAATTCTCATAACTTTTTTTTTTTCTCTTTTGGCAGGTTCCAACTTGTAGGTTCTTGCAGGTTCCAACTTGTAAGTTCTTGCACACGTGTTTCGGTGAAAAGAGTATAGCCGATCGGCTATACTTTGTGACAACACCTACAACTTCACAGTAAAGTCGCCGTCTATCAGTTGGTACCTGAAATAGGCCACCGGCGTCGACTCCGGCAGCAGCCGACTCAAACACGTGGTCGCTTCTGAGCTGTTTGTGAGGCACTTGTATGAGATCGCCAAATTGAAGCAATCTGACCCGTATTGCCAATACTTGCCCTTGGAGTCCATTTGCAAGTCCATCAATCTATAGCTAATTCTATGGGGATTAAGATTGTTAAGGACTTGGATTGATTTGGGGGAAAAGGTCACGTTTTGAAACCATCATCGTTATTTTGAGAAAAAGATTGGATTTTTGTTTGGTTTGAGAGGTTTTGCCAATGTTGTTCATGAGCTTAGTGTAATTGGGTAGCTTCTCTTGTTTACGAATTTTGCAGTAGCTTTTCAAAAGTACATTAGAATATTTTAAAGGTATAGCCGAGCGGCTATACTCTGTAAATATATTCCGGACAAACACGAAGGTTCCACTCGCAGTCAAGCCATTTCGCTTCTCTATCAACTCAAGCTTCAATTTGTTTTCTTTGGTTTCGGCTGCTTCGTCCTCCGAGTTCGGCAATGAAAAAAGACCCAACCCGCCTAGCTACTGCGTAGTTGCCTAGTGCCCGCCTAGCCGCCTAGCTACCGCCTAGCCTCCTCGCGCCCGCCTAGCAACCGCCTAGCTGCCTCGCGCCTTCCTAGCTACAGCCTAGCCGCCTCGAGCCCGCCTAGCCCCCTAGCCTTCCGCCTAGGCCGATTTTTCGAACACTGCGATTGACTGAGAGTCTGAAACAACAATGGCCTCTTTCAGCGTCCTTTGGCTTCTTTTGCAGTCTATGCTTTCTCAGCTGCTTCTGGTTTCATGTGTCCATGGCTCAAGTTGCTACTACCGATCCATCTGAAGGTACTAGCCATCTTTCAGGTATAGTATAAATAAGTTATGTGATGTGTACGCAATGATTGAATTGAGAATGCAGTGACGGCGTTGATCTCAATATTCAAGCACTATTTTCCTTGTCATAGCTTCAACGTCCTCTAATGGCTCTGTGTTTCCAATGTAACGCTTTCCCCAGCGTAGCCTATCTAGTGGGAATGGGATCTCTATGCGAGATAGCATGTTTGATATAATATTGCAGGTATTATTGGATGTGAATAACTCGAATGGGTACTTCTCATTAGATTCGTACCATGTATTGACGTCTATAATCCGCCTTGTGTCCGTGTTGGTGTCCGAAGAAGAACGGTGGCTTCTGATGAACTTCCGTGCAATTGAAACCTGAGAGTGAGGAATCGAAAGCGACTCATGATCCGGGAAACCTCTGTTCTCTACCTTCACAAATACACTATATTCAGGGACGTATCTTCTTCTGGGAATGAAAACCTGCAATTTTTTAAAAAGAAGTACAAGGGAAACGATAATCTAAACTATAAGGAACGGGGTTTCTCGCACGTAAACATTATAAGAGATGTAAAAGGTTTATTGTCGTGTGGTTCTGTTTTAATGACCTTTCCCTTTGTAATGATGATCCATCTACTACTCCTACTACGACTAGGATACTAAACTTCTTTAATTTTACTCAATGACTGATTTCCGTTTTGGTCCTTACCAAACTAAACTTGAAAAAGGATGGTTATTGCCCAGCATCATACACTGGTATTAAGTAATTATTATCTTACTAAAAAAAAGAGTGTGACAGAAATTTCAATAGTTTTTTTTGGGGG
>NW_018923317.1:137009-158735 GCF_002207925.1 Prunus avium
TCTTCCTATGAAAACCTGGCTATGAGTTGTAGATCAAACGCCAACTTCTCCAATGCCCTCGACCAATTGCACAATTGAGGCGTCATCCATCGTCCCAAAAACACAATTCAAGCTCACAGGGGACAGCGTGGTAATTATCCCATCCCTAACGCGGAAGAGTTTTTGCAGAGCATACTAGAGTTGGACAAGACCAGCAGAAACGCAAAGGTTGTAATCCTTTATCAGTAACTCCCACTCTTTCTTGAGTGCCCTGGCCTTGATCTCCTCTTTCATAGCTTGGTACTCTTTCATGACCCTCTCGTGGTCATGGCGGTTGCCACTAATAGTGACAATCTCTATGTGCTTCGTTCGTTCATGGAAATTGATGGAGTAAATTATGATACTAATAGTGAGTAGTGTGTGGTCTGCATGGAGAAGACGTTGAGTGGAGAAGAAGTCACGTGCATGCCATGCTCTCATTTGTTTCATGCAGACGTTGAGTGGAGTAAATCATGTTGCTATATATAGCTTGATTGGAATGTGTTGTGAGTGAATCCTTGCAAACATGATGTTATTGAAGGACTTAAACCAACCAACCAATGATGTGTAAATTGGATTGAACTTAGTCTTTGGTGTGCTCCCAAGTGATTTGGGTGTTCATATTCCATGATATCCGCAATGCGCGTGACATCATTATCATTTGATTTGAAATTCAAATTTCAACTTAAGCCAATTCAGACATCATTATAATTTCATTGTTCAACTATCAGGGAAAACCACCCTTTGAACTTTACTTCTCATAGAAAGACTTGGATTGCCGAAATCTTTGATTTCATAACATCTCCTAATCAAATTCAAAATCGAAGTCGTGAACAAACTACAACCCAAACTTAATTTTCATTGTTGATTTTTTTTTTTTAATTTTAATTTTTTATATCAAAAGATATGAGAATTCCTACTGTTTTAAGGAGTTCAAATTTTTTTTTTTTCTCCCATTCAAAATTCAAAACACCGAAACATATAATTGTCATTGTTGATATAAGATCGAATTGTTAAATAAGGAAACCGCATCAGGTATACTCTGGATATTTTATTTATAAAAAAGTGTATAGCCGTCCGGCTTTAGTGCGGTGGTTTTTAAATGGTTTATTTTTTTATAAATTTCAAAGGCGCGAGGCTATACTCTTGGTATAGATACTGTGATCTTTTTTTAAAATTATTTTTCCCCGATTTTTGTTTATCAATATGAGTAGTTTAGAGTATTATCTATTGCTATTAGGCCATTACTTGAGTCTCTATTGTCTCATTTTGAGTTTTTACTTTTCCAGAATTATTATTCGTATAAAGAATTTAACATTTTCATGTTTAATACTCATATTGTACACGTACGTACATATTTTTCATGTTTAATGCACTTTTTTTTTATTTACAAAATTTTCAATATTACACACAAAATAGAAAATAACAAGGCTAATCTTTCTATTACTAATCTTTCTATTTTGTGTGGGTATTTTATGTTATTTTCTATTTTGGTCTATGTTATTTTAATTTTTACAAAATTTAGCCTTGTAGTTCTATTTGGTTTGCTCTCAAGTCGAAATCATAAACTTTGTCAAATTAATAAATGAAATTCGACATAGCAATATGTAACGACCATATGTGAGGATACTTTTGTCTTTCCAAAGCATTGCAAATTGCAATCAACCTAGAATGGAAGAATTTCGTCAATTTTTTGTATAACAAAGTTAGTATTGTAGGCTTGATTGCTAATATAGAACAAACTAGATAAATAAAATTTCAAAATTTGAAATAATGAGGATTTACATGAAAAATGAACCAAGCTATAAGAACAAAAAATAAAAATAAAAAATTAGACCAAAAAATATGCCCTTGATTAACTTTTCAATCAAGTAAAATATCAGTATTATTGTCGCTGATTTTTTATTAGGACTGACACCAAATAGAGTTTTACCCTTAAAAAAACTCCAAAATTTTATGACAATGAATTTACAAAAACTTCACAAATTTATTGGGCATTCCTTGATTTCAAGTTCGGATTACAAATGGACCGTCGTAGACGATGATTTTCGTGATCTTATGGTATTTCTTTCATTTTAAATCAATCATATTTTCGAAATAAAAAATAATAAAAAGAATTGTGCAAGTTCTAATGATGTAACGGACAAACATGATGAATCAATTTTGAAGTTGTGAAAGAAGAATACAAGATATATATTCATAGAGTATATGTGATAACAGAGAATAAAATGAAGGTAATGACAATGATAATTGTCTTACAATATCATCTTTCTTCCTATGAAAACCTGGCTATGAGTTGTAGATCAAACGCCAACTTCTCCAATGCCCTCGACCAATTGCACAATTGAGGCGTCATCCATCGGCCCAAAAACACAATTCAAGCTTGCAGGGGACAGAGTGGTAATTATCCCATCCCGAACGCGGAAGAGTTTTTGCAGAGCATACTGGAGTTGGACAAGACCAGCAGAAACGCAAACGTTGTAATCCTTTATCAGTAACTCCCACTCTTTCTTGAGTGCCCTGGCCTTGATCTCCTCTTTCATAGCTTGGTACTCTTTCATGACCCTCTCGTGGTCATGGCGGTTGCCGGGCATCGACGAAAGCCTGCACCTCTTACTCAACATGTTGCCGACGACTACCAGAGATAGAAGAGAAGAGAGCGAGGGAAATGGGAAGCTTTCTGCCCAAGAATTGGTTGCTGTCTGTGCGTGTGGTGGTATTTGATCTTGGGCTGTGTTTCCTTTCATATTTGTTGGTGAACTCCTTGTGGGAGTGGGAAAAATAATCCTAATCCCATTAGGACTAGCTAGGAAATAAGATGTTGGGCCAATGGGCCAATGTCAAATAAGCCCAGGCCCGCAAAATTAAGCTTCAGAAAATTAAATTGTGTAAGAGCCACTTGCCCTTCACGCGCGACTTGGCTGTCACTCGCTCGCCAGCTGCTGTTCTGCGGGTCCCCGAAGGGCTGAGATTTTATCTCCATTCAAAATGGAAGGTCCAGATTCATTGACCTTTAGCTAAGCTGCTAAAGTGTCCGAAAAATTACCTAAAAAAATCCACCCGGCCCCTTTTTTCTTTTTCATATCCCCATAGCATTTAATCCAAAGATCCAAAAATTTTGTAAAGTAAATACATAACCATTAAACGGTCCAAAAAATTCAAAGGTAAACACCTACAATGTTATTTTATTTTATAAATCTTATCGGAATTTTAAAATATTTAAATGGATTTGGACAAGTCAAGAAAGATCAACCAAACAAAAACAGAAAACGGGAACACCAAAACTAGTTTGGGATGAGATCAGCTTAATTTTTGTTGGCTCCAACTGCATCTTTGACAGAATCAGCTGCTCCCTGTGCCCTGTCCTTCATCTGCTGACCAGCCTGCAAAGCAAAACACACAAGCTATTAACAACATGCACAAACAAATGTGGTGCATATATTAATTAATATAAAAATTCTTAATTAAAAAAACAAACAAACAAATTTCTAACCCCTTGGCATGATTCCTTGGCAGATTGGGCAGCATTGCTCATCTGGTCCATCATGCCACTAGCCTTCTCCTGCATCAAAATTGTAATCATCAACCACCCTATATATATATAGGATTAAAGCTAAGGGTTTTTCAAGACTATCGCTTGTATTAAAAAAAAGGGGGTTCTTCAAGACTGACCTCAGCCTGGCCCTTGGCCTGGCCGGCTTGGTGGCTGATATTCTGGGATTGGTTCATATTGATAAGTAAATTTGCTTTTTTACTCTGCACAAACACACAATATCACTTTGAGGTTGAAAACTCAATTGTTGGATGAAATGTTCATGCTAGTGAGGGAGATTTATAGCATTTTCAAACCAATCCATTGCTTGACGAGTGTGAAGCCACGGATAAGTTAAGCCTGTAGACCAGGGCTGCTTTTGATTAAGTTATTAGTTACACCCCCCCATAACACATTCAGATTTTAACGTGTGTCATTAGTTACACCTCCCCATAACACAATAACTTATAAATAAGGGTAGTTTTGGAATCTGAAAAATACAATAAATCAGATTGTAAGTTATATTACGTAACTTGCTTAGTTGGATCCTAGTCATCGGGTATTATTTTAAAAAATTGGGTATTTTAAATAGAAAACTAAAGGAATTTAAAATGAATTTTATGGGTCTAAGCTCAATCTACTATTAATTATAATTGCAGCAGCATGTGTTTCGTGGTTCTGTTTTAATTAATTGCCTTTCCCTTTATAATGATGATCCATGTTGGTTATGTACGGCTCCTACTACGACTAGGATATCAATTTAATTAGTTTTATTACTCAACCAATTAAAACTCGTAGTTTCTTTAATTTTACAAGTTTGCAACTAAACTAAAATTGAAAGACTATATTTATTGCCAAGCATCGTACACTTGGGGGTTAAGGTGGAGGTTTTTTTTTTTCTCTACTTTTTTTGCAGGTTCCAACTTGTAGGTTCTTGCACACGTGGTTTGGTGAAAAGAGTATAGCCTATAGCCGCGCGGCTATACTCTGTGACAACACCTACAACTTCACGGTAAAGTCACCGTCTGTCAGCTGGTACTTGAAAAAGGCCACCGGCGTCGACTCCGGCAGCAGTCGACTCAAAGACATGGTCGCTTTTAAGCTGTTTGTGAGGCACTTGTATGAGATCGCCAAAGTGAAGCAATCTGACCCATACTGCCAGTACTTGCCCTTGGAGTCCATTTGCAAGTCCATCAATCTACGGCTAATTCTATGGGGATTAAGATTGTTAAGGACTTTGATTGATATGGGGGAAAAGGTCACATTTTGAAACCATCATCATTATTTTGAGAAAAAGATTGGATTTTTGTTTGGTTTGAGAGGTTTTGCTTGTGACTTGTTAGCTCTATAGTGATTTTGTCAATGTCGTTCACGAGCTTAGTGTAATTGGGTAGCTTCTCTTCTTTACAAATTTTGCAGTGCTTTTCAAAAGTACATTCGAATATTTTAAACGTATAGCCGGGCGGCTATACTCTGTAAATATATTCCGCCGAACACGAAGTACGGAACTTGCACTCGCAGTCAAGCCATTTCGCTTCTCTATCAACTCAAGCTTCGATTTGTTTTCTTTGGTTTCGGCTTCTTCGTCCTCCAGGTTCAGCAACGAAAAAAGACCCAACCCGCCTAGCCGCCCGCCTAGCGACCACCTAGCTACCGCCTAGCCGCCTAGCGACTGCCTAGCATCCTCCCGCCTGCCTAGCAACCGCCTAGCCGCCTCGCTCCCGCCCAGCAACCGCCTAGCTGCCTCGCGCCTTCCTAGTGACGGCCTAGCCGCCTCGGGCCCGCCTAGCGACCGCCTAGCCACCTAGCCGCCTGCCTAGGCCGATTTTTCGAACACTGCTCTTGCTTTTCCGTGGTCGCCCATTTTTCTCAAGTTGATGAATAGAAGGTAGATGCTCAAATTCCTCAATGATGATTTGAATTCAATCAACATATCAATGCTCTTGGAATATCCTTTCGTGGTTATTGTGAAAAGTTTTGTTCTTGGTTCATGACAATCAACCACATTTTCTATGTTTGAAAATAAAGGGTAAAAATTAATGAAAGACAATAGCAATGATCCTGAAACTGAAAGTTACCCCTTGCCCATGATCCATCAGCTTTCTTCAAGATCACTTCCATCATAGCCACTTGGTATATAGTACTTGGTCTAGACTTATCTGTAAAGTGCTGTCTTTGATTTGGATTTGTATATGATTGTTGCTTCAATTTTTTATTTTTGGAATTTTGACATGGAAGGCATGATGCTTGTGGTTTGGAGGTTGTTGGGTACCTTAACAGCAAGCAGGCGGCACTGTTCAAAAGAATGATTTGGGAAGCAATGAACAAGGACTATGATAAGGTAATGCCTTTGGAAATCCATAAATTTTATCATATGTGTTCACAAGGAATCGGTGCAATGCTTGGGGCTTTCTTAGTTTCTGTTTGTTCCATGGTTTCTTTTTATTTGTTGTCTATATTTTTGGCTTTTGAGTCTTTAGATTGAAAATCATTGAGGTTATGTAGTTAATCATGATTATCAGCCCCTGCATTATTTGCCTCTTCATTCTCCTTAGCTATGTGATTGTGCAGGAATTCTTCACTTTAAAAACTGACCTCGTTTCTTGTATTTGAGTTTATGTTTGCTGCATGTCATATGTGCATTGTGATCTGAAGCACAGGCTTGGAAGTCTCATCCGGCTTAGAGTTCTTGCCTAGTTCTGAGCTGTTATTTGAGTCACACACTGCATAACTATGTTGAAAGTTTTCACTTCAATCTTATTTGCATTTGACTTATTTTTTGATCTTTCGACTATTTGTGTATGTTTTACTGCCAGCATTGAGTCTTATGTATTGACCTCTATATGCAACTATAAAATTGGCAGGGAAAGAGTAGAAAACGAGTCAAAATGGCCAAAAAAACTGATCCTGCTAAAAAGCCAAAAAAGGCTGTCAAAGTTTCTACTGTGACGGATACTAAGAATGTAAGTTAATAATAAACTAGTTTATGGGAATTTTGGTGCTTAAATTTTCCTGCAATGTTGATTGTCAAAAATCAACTCTGAAGCTTTGGATAAATTAAATGAAGAGCTTGTAAGCATATTTTATATGTCTTATTTTAGAATCAATTTTGCTTTATTCAATTTTGCTTTTTCTTCATGTGTGAAATCAGGGTTATGCACCTGCATTTGAGGAAGGCACAAAGTCTAATTGTGGCAGTCTTGGTGATATGCAACTGTCAAATGAGAAGAACAATCGTGATGATGAGTTTGAGCATGAAAGTAATGGTTACAGTAAAGAGGCTGAAGCCAGACAAGGCCAAGATGACGATTCATATGTTGCAAATGACAAATATAATGGATACAATTACGATGATGAATGCAATTATGATGAGGAATGCGATTTTGAAGAATGACTTAAATAATCAACTTTTTTTTTCTTGATTTAGATTATTTTTTCATGAACCAGTTGTATCTTGTTACGATCTAAAGGTTAAGCAATTGAATCTTCTGGTTTTTAACAACTTTTTCAAATTGGAATCAGTCTGAGGAGAGATGCTATTGAGCATTGTTTGCATGTGAAACTCCTTGAACTATAACCATGAGCAAAATTTGTAAATTGGAACACTGAATTGTTGGTTTAAAGTTGTTCACAGTTTATTGAGTGTAGGGAGAAGCACCAGTTTGACAACAATGTTTCCCCTGTTTTCTTCTTCCTAAATTCAACACTGACAATGCCAAAAGGCTTCTCAATATTCTATACAAGTCTGAGGAAAATTTCAATTGATCATTGATTTGCATCTCAAACTGTGAATTTATATAATTCAGTTAAAAGAAATTTTATTCAATGTTGAAAAATCTTTACATAGAACATAGACTGAATTGTGTCTTGGGTCTTGGTTCCAGCTTCCAAGTTGTTCAGAGTTTGCTAGCGAGAGCAAGATACTTGGTACGACGGCCCTGAGCTATAATTTTGCCTGTCTTCTTCTTCCTTAACTCAACACTGGCAACACCAACAACCTTCCCAACACGTAAAGCCTTGGCCTCAACCTCAACTTCCTCACTAGGGTAAGCAGAATCCAAGTATGAAACGTTGATCTCCACTGAATCTCCAAAGCTGGGAGTTCCGACGGTGAGGATTGCAGCTGACCCTATCAAATCCACAAGGGTTGCTATGGCTCCACCATGCATAAAATTGCCTCCATTCAGCAAACGAGGGGGTACTTTGAAGGAGCAAACAATACAACCAGGTTCAAGGGAGATCGACTCGAATGCCTTTCATGATAAAGGGCTCAAAGAACTTCTCTGGTAGCCCATCCATGGTGATTGACATTTCACCCTCTTTATCCAAGAACTTCACTGACACCATACTTGTTTCCTCATTTCTCCAGAAGCCTAGCCATCAGAGAAACAACATATAAAAGAGTCACGTTCAACATCAAGGGTCCTAATACCCTTAGCCCAAGCCATTTGCAAACCTCTAAGGAGACTCCAGAACTCAGCCTCTGAAGGAAACATGCATTTAAATTTAAATTCATGGATTTTAAGCTACAACATGCATGAATCAAACATTCAAAGAGGCGGAAGCTACTTTTAGATCTTATTAAGCCTAATGCTACCAAATTCCAAGTATCTTTCTAGGTCTAATCTCACTTATGCACAAAAGAAAAGGTAGGAACGGATGAGACTTTCTTATCCTTAAAGCCAAGGGCGGAACCACACTAAGGGCTACAGTGGGCTGTAGCCCAGTGTGGTTTTTTAAGGAAAAAAAAATATAACTTATATATTTAACTTATTTTCAATATTAGCCCAGTCAGTGGCGGTGTACAGATTACCTTATTTCCACTTTCAACATTTAAGTAAATGTCTTTGTCATTTTACTTTTATTTATTTTTATTAAAGACATTTTACTTTTATTTATTTTTATATTACTCCATTTACTTAAGTTTACAATGTAAATAAGGAAGTACCCCCCCATTTGGATTCAAATAAAAATACTAGAAAATCAAATTCCCACCAAATCAAAATATGAAAAAACGGTTTTAGTACAAAATACGATTTAGGCTAAAAATGATGGCTCATTAAGTCAATATATACTTCATACTAAAATCCCATAAAATCAAGTTTTCTTATTTGATGTCTGAGGAAAAAAAGCCGCCAAAAATTATCTTCAGAAAATGATTATTCCGAAAACCCATTTTTCATACTTAGTCAATATTTTTACATAAAACATTTTTTCATGTATGATATGAATGCATGAAGGAACTAAGGTCAATCTAGGTAAAAAGCCTTATACGTTCAATCCACTATGGTGTTAAACCCTATTTGGTTTGTGTTAAAACTTATTGAAAATTAGTTTATGGAGCTATGAACTAGTGTGGTTTATATGATTTAATGTTTACTTTTATTTCTACAAAGACTATAGAAATTGTAAGTACCAAAAAAAATAATCATTAAATTTTAAGCTAATAACTTTAGCTAGCCCACCCGTTGAAAAATTCCTGGTTCCGCCCTTGCTTAAAGCTCTCTTGGATGGTTTCCGAGTATTGCCAGTACTTGCCCTTGGAGTCCATTTGCAAGTCCATCAATCAACGGCTAATTCTGTGGGGATTAAGATTGTTAAGGACTTGGATAGATTTGGGGGAAAAGGTCACATTTTGAAACCATCACCAATGTTATTTTGAGAAAAAGATTGGATTTTTGTTTGGTTTGAGAGGTTTTGACTTGTGACTTGTCAGTGTCGTTCATGAGCTTAGTGTAATTGGGTAGCTTCTCTTGTTTACGAATTTTGCAGTAGGTTTTCAAAAGTTCGTTCGAATATTTTAAAGGTATAGCCGAACGGCTATACTCTGAAAATATATTCCAGACGAACACGAAGTACGGAACTTGCACTCGCAGTCAAGCCATTTCGCTTCTCTATCAACTCAAGCTTCGATTTGTTTTCTTTGGTTTCAGCTGCTTCGTCCTCCGGGTTCGGCAACGAAAAAAGACCCAACCCGCCTAGCTACCGCCTAGCCTCCTAGCGACCGCCTAGCATCCTCCCGCCTACCTAGCGACCGCCTAGCCGCCTCGCTCCCGCCTAGCAACCACCTAGCTGCCTCACGCCTTCCTAGCGACAGCCTAGTCGCCTCGAGCCCGCCTAGCGACCGCCTAGCCACCTAGCCACCCGCCTAGGCCGATTTTTCGAACACTGCTCTTGCTTTTCAGTGGTTGCCCATTTTTCTCAAGTTGATGAATAGAAGGTAGATGCTCAAATTCCTCAATGATGATTTGAATTTAATCGACATATCAATGTTCTTGGAATATCCTTTCATGGTTATTGTGAAAAGTTTTGTTCTTGGTTCATGACAATCAACCACATTTTCTATGTTTGAAAATAAAGGGTAAAAATTAATGAAAGACAATAGCAGTGATCCTGAAACTGAAAGTTACCCCCTGCCCATGATCCATCAGTTTTCTCCATAGCCACTTGGTATATAGTGCTTGGTCTAGACTTATCTGTAAAGTGCTGTCTTTGATTTGGATTTGTATATGATTGTTGCTTCAATTTTTTATTTTTGGAATTTTGACATGGAAGGCATGATGCTTGTGGTTTGTAGGTTGTTGGGTACCTTAACAGCAAGCAGGCGGCACTGTTCAAAAGAATGATTTGGGAAGCAATGAACAAGGACTATGATAAGGTAATGCCTTTGGAAATCCATAAATTTTATCATATGCGTGTTTACAAGGATTCGGTGCAATGCTAAGGGCTTTCTCAGTTTCTGTTTGTTCTTTCTTAGTTTCTGTAGTTAATCATGATTATGAGCCCCTGCATTATTTGCTTCTTCATTCTCCTTAGCTCTGTTATTTTGAGAAAAAGATTGGATTTTTGTTTGGTTTGAGAGGTTTTGCTTGTGACTTGTTAGCTCTATAGTGATTTGTCAGTGTCGTTCATGAGCTTAGTGTAATTGAGTAGCTTCACTTGTTTACGAATTTTGCAGTAGCTTTTCAAAAGTACATTCGAATATTTTAAAAGTATAGCCGATCGGCTATACTCTGTAAATATATTCCCCACGAACACGAAGTATGGAACTTGCACTCGCAGTCAAGCCATTTCGCTTCTCTATCAACTCAAGCTCCGATTTTTCGAAAGCTGCGATTGACTGAGAGTCTGAAACAACAATGGCCTCTTTCAGCGTCCTTTGGCTTCTTTTGCAGTCTATGCTTTCTCAGCTGCTTCTGGTTTCATGTGTCCATGGCTCAAATTGCTACTACCGATCCATCTGAAGGCTCAAATTGCTCAAATTGCTTCTGGTTTCAGCTGAGGAGTGAAGATTAAAGAAACCCAAAGAGTAATTATCTGAATCAGAATATTCTGCAGTTTGAAGTACTCTGTCCTAGATCGCCTGAGAAACGAAGGTGGACGAGCTGTATGAGGCCTACGAATCAAAAGACTCTGTGGTTGAGAAGTATTTGGAGGAGGTGAAAGCCGGCAAGTCCAAGATTGCACCGGATGCTTTGCTTCCAAATCAAATCGTAAGATATGTGAATCATTGGAATTTCGGGCAAGTGGCTGAGCTTCAGTGGAAGGCCATGATGGAGGGTATAAAAAAGCAAGGCAAGATAAACGGTAAGAAAATACTCAACAACTGCTACTGCTTGGCTGTATGCGACCTCTACCGCATGTTCAGTAGTAGGTTGCAGAGCATGGACGCGTTTTTATTGAGAACCACATTATCTGCAGTCACGTTTTCCTTCTTAATCAGAACCACTGTACAAAATATATATCAAAGCTCCACTTGTCGTTGTTGCTGCAGTAAAGAGAGGGGGGCAAGACTGCTCCGTTATTGAAGACATTCAGCATCTCCAGCGACAAGTTCCTGGTTCTGTTGTTATATTTATTCCTAGAAAAGCAAATGGTGTTGCACACCAAATTGGTTTAAGCAGTGAGAGACTTGTTTTAGTTGGTTCGAGGAGCCCCTGCTATTTATTCATGACACCCTTTTTTATGATTCTTTGAGTCAGCATCAGACCGATCATCCCACGGTTGTACTTCGTCCACATGTTATAATATCTGTGGAAGACAAGTTGCTGTTGTTGCCCTTCTTCACCTAATTAAAGTCAAATTGTCATGGTTATTTATACCACAGACTAGTGCCAAAGAAATAGGACAAAGTCAAGGTAAAGAACAGTCCTAGTTATCATGGAAGCAACTAGGGGTGACGATGCTGGAAGCAACTATCTCAGGCAAAGAATATCAGAAGCTGGTTGTAGTGGCCTGAGTACTCACTGATTTTGGTGTTCATCATCTGTTGTAGTTAGTTGTTTTGTTTCCTCTTTTCCTTGAAACCAGAAACTTAATTAAATCATTTTAGGAAGTTCAAGGTTGCTGCTGCTATCAAATTAGATGAGGTTCCATTTATGTGGTTGCTTTTAGGGTTGTTTTTGGATATTCCTACAAATTTGATATCAGTTAGTGTATTAGCAACTTTTTCTGTGCAAGCAAATACTGAATAACATTCTCATTAGGAACAGCGCAATTTACATTCAATTTTTTTTTTTGTCTGTAATATTCCTGTTCCAGTAAGCATCCTCATGCACAAAGAATGAAACCCTCTTTCTTAAGGTATGAGAAAGAAAGAATAGTTGACCATACATTTATAATGTATAGTCATTAGGTTTCTGAAACAAATTTACTAGGCGCGAATCAGATTGTTTAATTTGAGACTTGAAATAGAGTTTGGTAATTGATGTTTAACAGACAATTCAAGCTGTGTATGTGATATTACTTAATTACTTTGTTTTTTTTCTATCACACTGCATTTAACCTCCATGAGGACCGAGAGCTTCCTCGTCTCGCCACCATGAGGAAATTTTTTGTCATGCTATCTCGAAGCATAAATGTTTTGCTGTGAATTATTACCATGAGATATTATGCACAACCATTGAAGCATAGCTATAGAATATGCAAGAAATGGTTTCTAAATTGTGGTTTTAAAAGGAAAAAAGAGTACAGGTTGTAAAAAGTTTGGCATCTGCCTGCGTTTTCCTATATCAGACCAGTTAGGCTGATTATGGGGGAAAAGAAGGTAATGGAATCCAAATGATTGCAAAATGTGGGCACAATCATCCTTTTCAGTATCTATCAGATAAGCAATTAAGTATTCAAATAAAAAATATTTAAAAAGACAAAATATATTTGCCAAGAAATTCCCAATATGAACTTTGCAAATGTTATGACATCTTGGTTTTGGAAGTTTCTTGACTTCTAACAGCAAAATCAAGAACCATATTACTGCTAGGAAACATTTATGAAGTAGCTTACACTAACCCATGTTATGTGCACAAGCTCTCAAAACCTGAAGTTTTTTTATTTTTTATTTTTTATTTTTTATATAACTTCAATGATAACAGAGATGGACCCTGAAAAATCAGACCTGCAAAAGTTAGATTTTCTTTCTTCAATTTGTTAAAAAAATATGCTCTAAACTACTCTTATCAATAAATAATAAAAAAGGGGAAACGTATAGCCGCGCGGCTACACTATTTATAAAAATAAAAAATAAAAACAACCCAGTAAAACCGCGGCTATACTCCTTTTTATATAAACAAATCCAGAGTATAGCCGCGCGGCCATACGATTTATTGAAAAAGATGAAGCGTGCGGCTATACTCTGTAAATATATTTTTTTTAAAGTATAGCCACTCGGCTATACCCAATTAATAGCATAATCTAAATTTCTCTTTTTAATTACTTTAAATAGTACTTATGATTAAATTATTATTTACTAAGTGAATAATTAATATTTAAATATTTAAATATATTTTATTTTTATTCAATAATATGTGAGTATTTTATGTATAATACGTGAATTTTGTGTGTAATATTGAAAATTTTGTAAATAAAAAAAAGTGCATTAAACATGAAAAATATGTATGTATGTGTACAGTATGAGTATTTAATATGAAAATGCTAAATTCTTTATACAGATAATAATTTTGGAAAAGTAAAAACTCAAAAGGGGATAATAGAGACTCAAGTAATAGCCTAAGAGTAATAGATAATTCTCTAAACTACTCATATTGATAAACAAAAATCAGGCAAAAATAATTTAAAAAAAGATCACAGTATCTATACCAAGAGTATAACCTCGCGGCTATGCTATTTATAAAAAATTTAAAAATTTAAAAATGACCGCACTAAAGCTGAACGACTATACGCTTTTTTATAAATAAAATATCCAGAGTATACCTGACGCGGTTTCCTTATATAACATGTTGACGAAGTCCTTGTTGGAATAGGAATGGGAAATAAGAGTTTGGGCCAATTTGAATCATCCGGTTACTTCTTTTTGTTTTTTTTGGGTTGCGTACTTTTATTACATAAATAAATTATAAACATATGAAACATACAAGTATATGTGAATTTTTTAAAGGGTTAATGTCAATTTATATATTCTCTTTTCATTGTTAGTGATTAACAATTGGATCTATATATCAACAATGACAATGATATGTTTCGTTGTTTTGAATTTCGAATGGGGGAAGAAAAAAAATTTGAATTCCTTAAAAGTAGGAATTCTCATATCTTTTGATATAAAAATAAAAAAAAAAATTAAAATCAACAATGAAAATTAAGTTTGGGTTGTAGTTTGTTCACGACTTCAATTTTGAATTTGATTAGGAGATGTTATGAAATCAAAGATTTCGGCAATTCAAGTCTTTCTATGAGAAGTAAAGTTCAAAGGGTGGTTTTCCCTGATAGTTGAACAATGAAATTATAATGATGTCTGAATTGGCTTAAGTTGAAATTTGAATTTCAAATCAAATGATAATGATGTCACGCGCATTGCGGATATCATGGAATATGAACACCCAAATCACTTGGGAGCACACCAAAGACTAAGTTCAATCCAATTTACACATCATTGGTTGGTTGGTTTAAGTCCTTCAATAACATCATGTTTGCAAGGATTCACTCACAACACATTCCAATCAAGCTATATATAGCAACATGATTTACTCCACTCAACGTCTGCATGAAACAAATGAGAGCATGGCATGCACGTGACTTCTTCTCCACTCAACGTCTTCTCCATGCAGACCACACACTACTCACTATTAGTATCATAATTTACTCCATCAATTTCCATGAACGAACGAAGCACATAGAGATTGTCACTATTAGTGGCAACCGCCATGACCACGAGAGGGTCATGAAAGAGTACCAAGCTATGAAAGAGGAGATCAAGGCCAGGGCACTCAAGAAAGAGTGGGAGTTACTGATAAAGGATTACAACCTTTGCGTTTCTGCTGGTCTTGTCCAACTCTAGTATGCTCTGCAAAAACTCTTCCGCGTTAGGGATGGGATAATTACCACGCTGTCCCCTGTGAGCTTGAATTGTGTTTTTGGGACGATGGATGACGCCTCAATTGTGCAATTGGTCGAGGGCATTGGAGAAGTTGGCGTTTGATCTACAACTCATAGCCAGGTTTTCATAGGAAGATCCCATCCCAAGCCACATGTTGCTTTGTCACACAATCTCTGTCAGATAGCATGGTAATTAGGAATAGGTCATTTATTGTACTCCAGTCCCACTTGGGAGAGAAGAGATAAATATCTCCTCCTTAAGATATCTTTGTCTCTCTCCCCTCTATAAATACCCTTCACCTACATCAGGACAAAGGTAATAAATATTCTTATTGTAAAAACCCTACATTCATTCTCTCCACCGTACAACCACACCTAACTTCACCATCGGAGGGGGTTTAACTGGGTACAACCCCAGTTCATTCCTATTCTGATAGTTGTTCTGAGTGTGCAGGTCTTCTAAGGGAAGCATCTCAACCCAGGAGATCTCGTATAGGCCCAGGCTTTGATCCAAGTCCTGGCTATACACTATATGAGAAGGATACGCGGTTTACAGTAGCTCTTGAAGACATTCCAAGCAATTGAGACTTGAGGAAATTTCACAAGGGATTGATCATCAGGGAAGCCTCTGTTTTCTACCATCACAACGACACTATAGTCATGGTCATTCGTGTTGGGTTGATAGTTGTTCTGAGTGTGCAGGTCTTCTACGGGAAGCATCTCAACCCAGGAGATCTCGTATAGGCCCAGGCTTTGATCCAAGTCCTGGCTATACACTATATGAGAAGGATATGCGGTTTACAGTAGCTCTTGAAGACATTCCAAGCAATTGAGACTTGAGGAAATTTCACAAGGGATTGATCATCTGGGAAGCCTCTGTTTTCTACCATCACAACGACACTATAGTCATGGTCATTCGTGTTGGGATTGAAAGCCTGCATGTTTAGGTCATAAAGAGAGAAGAGCTATATGTTGAAAAGATTTTATTCACTTTGAGGTGATATTACTCTTTTTGGTTTTCTACCTTTTATGCATTGGTGATCCATGTCTCAATCTGACTAGGATTAGGATTATTTGTTTCATATTTTTCGTTTATTCTTGGAAAAGAAATCAATTTCATTACTCAATCAGTATTAGTTTCCTTTTAGGAAAAGAGTTTGGCGAATAATAAACCTTTTTTGCTAATGAATTGGTTGATGTCTGTGTATGAGTTTCCTTTTATAATGACTACCATGCTACTGCAGTATTTATCACACCACTCTTATCACTCTTGCTCATCGGAAAGAGACTGCCTGTTGATGTAAAGGGAATGGTGTCCAGCATTCTGCAGATAGTAGTTACACCAGTTGCTGCAGGCTTGCTTTTGAACCGGTGATACACCAACTCTGAATAACATTCTTTTAGCCCAATGTTCACTTGTAGAGATTCTGACTTGTCTTATGTAATTCGCCTTCAGGTTCTTTCCCCGAATATGTGATGCTATTCGGCCATTTTTGCCTCCGTTATCTGTATTAGTTACAGCTTGCTGTGTTGGAGCACCACTCCACTTGCCATTAACATTGAGTCTGTTATGTCTCCTTTTGGACTAACCATTTTATTGCTTATTATCGCATTTCATTTGACCGCTTTTGTAGCTGGGTATTTCCTTACTGGCATGGTCTTTCATAAGACACCTGATGTCAAAGCACTACAAAGAACACTATCCTATGAGACAGGTTCCTCCTTGGCCTTATCAGTACATAATTCTATAGGAATTTATGAAACTAACAAATTTTTCACTTTTGCAGGAATGCAAAGCAGTCTTCTGGCCCTTGCCCTTGCAAACAGATTTTTCCAAGATCCACTTGTTGGAGTGCCTCCGGCCATCTCTGTGAGTCAATGTCTTGGCTTAAAAACCTTTGTTTTTTTCTTTTCACTAATTCATTATTGGCTAAGATGACTTGGAACTCTTCTACAGTTTGGAGAGATCATTGTTTCAAATTTACATATTGCTTTGTTCCAAGCAATACGCACACATTTTGTCTTTCACCCTGCTAATGTCTTTCAATATGCACACATATTGACCCCAAAAAGATAAGGTTACTTTGTGTTTTGTTGCACCGGGTGTATTATTTACATGTTCACTGTTTTTAACTGTGATCTGCAGACTGTAATCATGTCTTTGATGGGCTTCTCTCTTGTTATGGTTTGGGCCAAAAGGAGTTCAATACCACCCGAAGAAAGTGCAAGCGGAGCATGATATGTCTCTATTTGCGAGTTCACCTCATCCCTCAGTTCCCTGTCCTCATCCTCCAACTGCTGCATTTCGTCGAACAGTTGGTGTGCAAGCATTGGAATCTCCTTCTCAACTGTAACTAGTATGCCAAGCTTCTTGTTAAGTCCAGCAGCTCCATGATTTTCCACCATTGTACTAGCCTCAAGCGCCATTCTGCTTACCATAGCTTCAACGCTCTCGAGAGGCTCTGTGTTGCCACCACCAAAACGCTGCGTTTTCCATCGAAGCCGGTCCAATGGGAACGGAATGTGCATTGCATCGATCATGTTTGATAAAATATCTCGTGAATTGGACTTGAATGAGTGAAAAGGATGATCAAGTTCGAGTCTTGCATCGTAAGCTCTGGTGGGCAAAGAAATATCTGAATTAACATTGTAGCTTACGACGACATTCAAAAGAATCGAGACCTCAGGAATCGGAATGGGAATGGGAAGCGATTCATCATCTGAGAAACCTCTCTGCTCTACCGTGACAAAAATGCCATAGTCGTGGCTGCTGTTGGAACTGAAAGCTTGCATATTTGCTCAGAAACTTGCAGGTTCTCGAATTTCGCAGGTATATATATATATATGACTAAAATCTAAAATAAAAATTGTATTTATTTATAGACAACATAAACTTGACTTACGTTAATTTTTTTTTTTTATTTTTTTTTTTGCCTTTCTTTTGCCAAATAAAATAAAATAAAAAATAGTCTCCCATGTTCTCACAAAATAAATTGGAGAAAATTGGGCACATAAATTGGGGTTATAAGGTTTTTAGGATATTTCATTTTTAGCACATTCTTACATGGTTGAAATTCCCAAGCTCATTAGATTTCCATCTTTAGTTTTAATACAATTTGGAACCAAGCATTAGAATGTTAATCGGAAACATCATGAAAATAAATATGTTTACTTACTCCAACAGAATCGTTTGGAAACATGTTGGGGTGCTAATGGTTTTTATAAAATTTCATTTTTAGCACGTTTTTAGAAAGTAGCATTAGAATGATCATTAGAACGAACATCATGAAAATCACTCGAAAATTCCAAATTTAAAACACTGCAATTAGTAATGACAAGTAGTTAACGAGACTCTCGTTGTTAGTATGATATACATTGTTATACTCATCATTCCTTGATACCATAATCTTTTCGAGGTCATGTGATAACTTAACATGATATCAAAATTTCATAGAGGTTTTAATCTCCCCCAAATTATTTCTACTTTTTTCCTATATTGTGGGATTATGGGTATTTCTTGTTTAAGTGAAATCCAAGCACAAGCACAACTTTTGCCACATAAAGAAGGAGGCTGCCAAAGAACTTGCAACCGAAACCCAAAGTTTGACTAAGACTAGCCATCCCATTTACCACAAATACAATCCCAACCCCATGTATATGGAATTAGATTAACTTAAACTGCATAATTCTGAAAAATTAAAGAATTGAAATTCAAAGCTCAAGAGCAGGGCTCAGTTATCCCATCCCATGTCGGCAAAGAATCGTTAAGTTTGACTGAAATATTTGACAGAGAGCTAAAATTTGACTGAAAATTCTCTCCCATCACAAATGCACCATGTTCATGGCCATGCTGACTGTTGATTGAAAACCTCCATTTTTAATTAACTCAGAAAGTTTGTGCACATAAAGAAGAGAGATGTGAGAGGCTTTTTGTTAAGTAGTTGCATCAATGGATTAATTTCTTTCTATGCAAGAATGATTGTAATTTCTTTCTATGCAGGAATGATTGTAATTTCTTTCTGGCCATAGAAAACTGAGATATATCTATACACAAATTCTGTAACAATCCCAAATGTCTGGAATTGCAAAAGATTAACGTTCGCAGGTAGATAACGGAAACTGCAGAAATTCTAGAAAATAAGTGAAATTCAAAGCTGAAGGACTCTCACAACAATCATCCCATCCCATGTATCTGTATCAAGAATCAGTTGGCAATTTGAACCCACACAGAGGACAGATATGACCATACCTCAACCATTGTTCAATGCAGTTAGCATGAAACATATGAGAGCATGGCAAGCAAGTGACTTGATCCCCACTCAACATCCCTTCCAAGCAAATCACACAATGTTGATCGCTGCTCGAACCATCAAACACAAACTTATCCAAGGCCTCAACTGATGCTCTGGTTGCAGGCATTGGGCTGAACATTTCTTGATTTAATGACTCTCTCAAAGCCTCTTCCATCAATGTGCCATCGTCGGTATCCCCTGTGTATAGTCCCAGTAGATTTAAGAGTAGGCGCAGGACTCTACAATATCTCACTGCAGTGTCCCGAAGGCTCAATAGTTTATCTCGAGACTCCTCCAATTTATGAATATCATCAGCAGAAAGCATAACAACACTATCTGATAACATAATCGAGTCCCAGTCTTCCCTCAGTTCCCGTGCCCAACCCTCCCAGACTTGTGAAGCACCATGTAAAGAAAGTGCAAGCAGAGCATCGTTGGTCAGTATTCGTGAGTTCACCTCATCCCTCAGCTCCCTGGCCTGAACCTCCAACTGCTGCATTTCATCAAACAGATTGTGTGCAAAAATTGGAATCACCTTCTCAATTGTAAAAAGAATGCCCAGCTTCTTATTAAGTCCAGGAGCCGCGTGATTCTCCACCATGGCACTAACCACAAGCGCTATTTTGCTTACCATAGCCTCAACGCTCTCAAGTGGCTCTGTGTTGCCGCCACCAAAACGCTGCGTTTTCCATCGGAGCCGGTCTAATGGGAAGGGAATGCGCATTACATCGATCATGTTTGATATAATATCTCGTGAATGGGACTGTAATGAGTGAAAAGGATGATCAAGTTCGAGTCTTGCATCGTAAGCTCTGGTGCGCAGAGTATTATCAGAATTAGTGTTGTAGCTTATGAGGACATTCAAAAGAATCGAGACCTGAGGAATCGGAATCGGAATGGGAAGCGATTCATCATCTGGGAAACCTCTCTTCTCTACCGCGACGAAAATGCCATAGGGATGGCTGCTGTTGGAACTGAAAGCTTGCATATCTTTTGGCTCAGAAACTTGCAGGTTCTTGAATTTCACCACAAACTTGAAGATTCTTGAATTTCATCATTTGGCTCTTTCTTTCGCCCCTTCATTTTCTTCATTTTTTTTTCAAGTAGAAAGAACAACAACAATGCTTAACGGCAGCTCCTTGGAGAAACCATTAAAATTGAAGGCTAAAAAGGGAAAAAGTATGAATAAAAATACTTACGTCTTTTATTGGGCAAAATTTTAGCAAGATACAACTAAAAAGTTCGGTTACTATATACTTTTTATTCAATACTATGTGAAAAATAAGTGAATTTTATGTATATTCAAAAATTTGTAAAAAAAAAAAATACGTGTATTAAATGTGAAAAATATGTATGTACGTGTATAATATGTGTATTGTGTGTTTGCTTTTAAAAAAATGTGTATTTTACCAAATCTTTAAGACGTGTATGAAAAACGGAAATATTATTGAAAAATATATACATATATAATACTAGTATTAAACGGGAAAATGCTAACTAGGCTTTCAAGTACATTAGCTTCGTAAAAAGTGTATCCCAAGTTCTCACAAAATAAATTTGCAGAAAATTGGGTACATAAACTGGTGCTCTAGGCTTTTTATGAAATTTCATTTTTTAGCACATTCTCATAGAGTCAACACACTTGAAATGTCCAAAATTAACACGGTATATAGTCACGTCAGATTTTCTTTAATCAAAACAAAATTCAATATGATTTCCATTTTTAATTTTAACAAAACTCGCTTGTTATTATGATTATTGTACTCGTTCCTTCTAGTATAATCTTTTGGAGGACACATGATTACCTAATTTGATATCAAAGTTTTGGTTCCTACAGGTCTCCAATTAATCTCCCCAAATTATTTCTACTTATTTCCTGCAATGTGGGATTATCGGCATTTCTTGTTTAAGTGAAATCTGTTGGCGAGTAGAATATATCCTATTTTATTTGGGTTTTATTTATTTTTCCTTTTATATAGATATTATGTAATTAGAATTCCACTTATTTCCTAATTAAACCCTACTAGGGTTTGTAACCTGTATTATAAATACCTCCTTTCGGAGAATGAAATATATCTGAAAATATTCTACCCATATTGTTTGACTTGGTATCAGAGCCTAGTTTCTGGTGACCTGTGTGTGTTGTGCCCACCCGTGTTCTACTGTGTGCCCTAATTTCTTTTAGGGTTCTTGTGTCTGTGCCTTTGCCGTGTTCCGCTGTGTGCTCTGTCGTGTTTGTGCCTCTACTGTGTTCGTGCATCTGCCTCTACTGTGTTTGTGCCTTGTGCTCTGTCGTGTTCGTGCCTTTACTGCGTGCCTATACTGTGTTCGTGCATCTACCTCTACTGTGTTTGTGCCTCTGTTGTCTTCGTGCATCTGCCATATTTGTGTCTGTGTTGTGATCTATTGTATACCCTGCGTGATTTGTTGAGTTTCTGCTACAATCATGGGTGATAATTCTATTGTTGGTGCTGGTACTGCTTCTGCAAATTTGCGTGTTTCTGACTCTATTCCAGGTACTGGCTCTAATACTTGGATAATTGACACTGGTGCTTC
>NW_018923317.1:162650-204268 GCF_002207925.1 Prunus avium
AGATATTGCGTATGCTGTAAATATAGTGAGTCAGTTTATGCACTCTCCTAGTGTGGATCATATGGGGGCTGTGACTCGTATTTTAAGGTATCTGAAAGTAACTCCTGATAATGGGTTAATTTTCTCCAAGTATGGCCATACGAATGTAGAAGGGTATACAGATGTTGATTGGGCAGGTTCAGCCACAGATAGGCGTTCGATATCTGGGTATTTTATGTTTGTGGGTGGCAATCTTGTTACGTGGATGAGCAAGAAACAAAAGGTGGTGTCTAGATCTAGTGCTGAGGCCGAGTATCGGGGAATGGCCCATGGTGTATCTGAGTTACTATGGTTGAGGAGATTGTTGAAAGACCTTGGTTTTGGGCCTAATAAACCCATGGATTTATATTGTGACAATACGGTTGTGATTGCAATTGCTCATAATCCTGTACAACATGACCGTACAAAATATGTGGAGGTTGATCGAAATTTCATTAAAGAAAAGTTGGATGCGGAGATTGTGTCCTTCCCCTTCATCCGTTCAGAGTATCAGTTAGCTGATGTTCTTACGAAAGCTGTTTCTACAAGTATCTTTCTCAACTCGCTTGACAAGTTGGGCATGCGTGACGTCTTTGCTCCAACTTGAGGGGGAGTGTTGGCGAGTAGAATATATCATTTTCTATTTGGGTTTTATTTATTTTTCCTTTTGTATAGATATTATGTAATTAGGATTCCACTTATTTCCTAATTAAACCCTACTAGGGTTTGTAACCTGTATTATAAATACCTCCTTTCGGAGAATGAAATATATCTGAAAATATTCTACCCATATTGTTTGACTAAATCTATATAAACTTAGCTCTTGTTACTTCATCCTCAAGTTTCAACACCCTATCTGCAAGAACCTCCAGCCGATGGACCTATCCAGAAAGCAAGATAGCATCATTACCTCTGCCATAGTGAATCCCTCTCTTCATTATGCAAAAAGCTTGTGGGCACTTAAAATAATTGAGTACTAATTTGTTTTTGGTAAGAAATTAATTCCAGGAGTAAAGCATGTTGCATCGTGTTTTTTAATTTATTATTTTGTATAAGCAATTAATTATTCTAATTAATTTAATTTACGGTAAAGGAACTCGAATTTGAATGCATATTTTTATGTGTTTTAGTTTGTTATGTTGTGTAAATCTAAACTAAAACCTGTCCGCATCATGTACACCTGTACCCTATTCTCAAACCTCTGACCAATTTTATTTGGGTAGGTTTTTGTCAACCAAGCAAAAAACTATATGAAACATCATGTACATCTAGAAAATTTATTTTGGTTTTTGTCAACCAATTTTCTCTTGCTTATATATCTATATATATATATATATAGCAAAAGGCAGAGAATGGTGAAACATTCAAAATACCAGAAAATGCTCTTGGTTGATGCAAACATTAAGAATTGAAATTATTAATTAAATGAGGATAATATGGTAAATTCATACCTTTTCATATTAAAAAAAATTAAAATTAAAAGAAAAATCAGATAATGGATCCTATTTTTATGGAACACAACTACTCATTATCTTTTTTACTTCTAAAATAAATTTAAATTTTTTTAAAAAAAACCTCTCGCAAGCGCGTGCGGAGAGGCTAGTCATATATGAAACATCTTTCATTGACACACAAAAAATAAATAAATAAATAAATAAATTCATGAAAATAATGTTCCGGTAACATGATATCGTCTGGTGGGAATTTTTGGGTCAAAATATCGTCTAGTGGGTGGACTGTCTGATTTCTATTCACCTAATTTGACTCTCTGTCTCTCTTCCTACTCTGCAAGCTGCACAAAAATGGCTTTGCATGGTACAGTCAATAACCAGCAGTGTCAGATTCACCGTCTAAATCTCTTTCATCGAACCCAAATTCAGCTCCGAAATCTCTATTTCAACATCCCAATCTCGCAGTCTCGAGGCTTCTCCCTTCGTTCTCGCTCGATTTCACATCCTCTGTTGTGTTAGTTTCTTCGCCATTTCTCTCTCAATCCGATACATTTCTTTACTTCCCGGCGCTTATTTTCATTTGGGTTTATCGTGTTTGTTGTGTTCAGTGCGCAGATGTGTATCGGAGAAGATTTCGGGTTCTTTCGATTCGGATTCGGGTCGAAATTATGCATCCGGACCACCGCAGGTGCTCTCTGTTCCTGACTTTTTCTTTTACCTTTTTTTTTTGGTGATTTTTTATATTATTTTGTTGCTTACTTTTATGAACCTCAATCCTTTGTTTGATTAGATTATAGTAGAAGGATCACTTGCGTATTGTTTATGCAATGTGACCAGGTTAGAGTGGGATGAGAGTAGATTAGTTGGAGGAATAATAAATAATAATAAAAATGATAGTGATCCAATTAAAGGATTTAAATCTATTATAATTTTTTAATAAAAGTGACAGAGATGTAGTTGCCTTCTTTATTATTTGGTTTTTGTTTTTTTTTCTTGGGAGAGTTATTTGGTGATTGACAAAGATGGTTCTCACTTGCTTACATCAAAATTATTGTTAGGATAAATGTACATCCCTAAATGCTTTTATTTTCTTTACATCTAGAAAATTTAATCTTTAGTATGTTTAATGGTATAATTATTTTTTTTTCTTCCTAAGGGTGTTGCAACTTTCAATTTTGAAAATAAATGTAATTAGGGTCTTGACTGATAGAAAAAGTCAGACCAATCCAAACCTCGGCTTGGCTTGGTTTATTTACACCCCTCATTACTGTTCATTTTACAAGGCATTTGCAAAATATTTTCGGGCCATATTGATTGTAGTTATTGTATGTCTCATTTCAGATCCCTCAACAAAATAATGTTTCTTTTGTGGAGGTCCTGAAGAAATCAAATTCTTTCCTGCCACATGTAACCCTTGCTAGTACGCTGTTGGCTCTTGTCTTTCCACCTTCTTTCACATGGTTTACCAACAGGTTCTTGAACCTTGTTTAGATAAATTGGTTGGTCAATAATTGAATATTTTGTTTACACTATTCCATTATAGAAACAATGAGCCACTTCCAAGGAAGGTTGACTTTTAACATCACTGTGCTAAAAAGTGGAGTTTGGCTGAATGCAGTTGTGGTCCTTGTGTATACATATTATTTTAAAGGGGAAAACTAAGTGAATGAAGAGGAAAGAAGAAGAGATTCATCCAATCACAGTTAGAAATATAATTTGTATATATTGGCTTGTTACATAAAATGCATTTGGAATTAGTGAGTACAGGGTCTTGGCTATTTATATGTTGATTGTGTATTCTCTTTGCTGCCTAACATGTCAGGGAAGCTTTAGTTCATTTTCTATGTAAATTGTAATTCATTGCATAAAACACATGTACTTTTATTGTAAGCATACTTTTCATCATATAAATAACTAAGTGTTTCAATTTGGTTCCTTCGAACATGATCAAACACAATTAGTTGACTTGTGGCTATGCGGCCTCTTCCCTTTGTTGTAAATTGTAATAACAGTCCCATGCTCATGTGGTGGGCACTTTTGCAGTTTTCCATTCATTTAATTAAACAGACATGGACACAGGGATCTAATTGATATGATTTTGAAACTACTGGGTTTTGACATCCAGATTAAAACATTTTGCAAATTAAATGTCGTATTCATCGAACAAATGATATTGTTCTAAGGACATGCTTATAATTGTGTTCTTGCAATATCGTTCCAGGTACTATGCACCTGCCTTGGGGTTTTTGATGTTTGCAGTTGGGGTTAATTCCAGCGAAAAGGATTTCCTCGAAGCTTTCAAGAGACCAACAGCTATTCTTGCTGGTTATATGGGCCAATTTCTTGTCAAGCCGCTTCTTGGATATATTTTTGGCATTATCTCAGTAGCAATATTTGGTCTTCCAACTCCAGTAGGTATGATCACCCTGCCTCCCTGTCAAAACACCGGCATGAATGTACTAACTTTTCTTGAATCTGTGATCAGGTGCTGGAATTATGTTGGTATCTTGTGTTAGCGGCGCCCAGCTCTCAAATTATGCTACTTTTCTGACGGACCCGCCAATGGCTCCTCTAAGCATTGTCATGACATCACTGTCTACTGCTACTGCAGTATTTATCACACCACTCTTATCACTCTTGCTCATCGGAAAGAGACTGCCTGTTGATGTAAACGGAATGGTGTCCAGCATTCTGCAGATAGTAGTTACACCAGTTGCTGCAGGCTTGCTTTTGAACCGGTGATACACCAACTCTGAATAACATTCTTTTAGCCCAATGTTCACTTGTAGAGATTCTGACTTGTCTTATGTAATTCGCCTTCAGGTTCTTTCCCCGAATATGTGATGCTATTCGGCCATTTTTGCCTCCGTTATCTGTATTAGTTACAGCTTGCTGTGTTGGAGCACCACTTGCCATTAACATTGAGTCTGTTATGTCTCCTTTTGGACTAACCATTTTATTGCTTATTACCGCATTTCATTTGACCGCTTTTGTAGCTGGGTATTTCCTTACTGGCATGGTCTTTCATAAGACACCTGATGTCAAAGCACTACAAAGAACACTATCCTATGAGACAGGTTCCTCCTTGGCCTTATCAGTACATAATTCTATAGGAATTTATGAAACTAACAAATTTTTCACTTTTGCAGGAATGCAAAGCAGTCTTCTGGCCCTTGCCCTTGCAAACAGATTTTTCCAAGATCCACTTGTTGGAGTGCCTCCGGCCATCTCTGTGAGTCAATGTCTTGGCTTAAAAACCTTTGTTTTTTTCTTTTCACTAATTCATTATTGGCTAAGATGACTTGGAACTCTTCTACAGTTTGGAGAGATCATTGTTTCAAATTTACATATTGCTTTGTTCCAAGCAATACGCACACATTTTGTCTTTCACCCTGCTAATGTCTTTCAATATGCACACATATTGACCCCAAAAAGATAAGGTTACTTTGTGTTTTGTTGCACCGGGTGTATTATTTACATGTTCACTGTTTTTAACTGTGATCTGCAGACTGTAATCATGTCTTTGATGGGCTTCTCTCTTGTTATGGTTTGGGCCAAAAGGAAAGAATAACTAGACAAAATAGATCTCAAATTCTTTGAAGTTGGCTCAGTGGTTCTTGATGGCTTGCATATTAATGAAGTGCACTCAAGCATGATTGAAGAGTATTTTTGTTTTTCTTTAGTGTTTTTTTAATAATTGTACACTTTTAATTTCTAGTGCTAAGATTTGTGTATCAACTCATTTTGTAATTTGTATATTATGCCTAGGGCAGTAATTATGGAAAATATTCATAAATTTTGCAATTATTTAAATTAAAGATTAACATCCCCATTGTTGTTTTTGTAGATCCTTTTCTTTTGTTTATGTGGAAGCTCATATAGGCGTATATACAACAACTTTATATATGAGAGAAAAAAAAAATTACAGATCTGAAGCGGATAACTGAGTCGAATCGGAGAGCGAGCGTGAATCTGAAGGTGTAGGCAGACGAATTAATTAACCGATTGACACAAGGGCGTATTAGCCTAATTGTATAAGGTTTTCTTTTTAATAAATAAAAAAAGTCGATAGAAACCTAATCTGAAGCGGAAACTAATACTGATTGAGTAATGAAATTGATTTCTTTTCCAAGAATAAACGAAAAATATGAAACTAACAATCCTAATCCTAGTCAGATTGATACATGGATCACCAATATATAAAAGGTAGAAGACCAAAAAGAGTAACATCACCTCAAAGTGAATAAAATATTTTCAACACATAGCTCTTCTCTCTTTCTGACCTAAACATGCAGGCTTTCAATCTCAACTCCAACGACCATGACTATAGTGTCGTTGTGATGGTAGAAAACAGAGGCTTCCCAGATGATCAATCCCTTGTGAAATTTCCTCAAGTCTCAATTGCTTGGAATGTCTTCAAGAGCTACCATGTTATTCAAGATGGTACCGGCACCACCACCCGATCGAGAAATCCGATCATAGACCCCGACACAACACCCAAATTTAATGCTCTACAATCGTTACCGTCACATGAAATTATATCCAATATGTTACATGAGATACACATCTCATTCCCATTAGACAGGCTACGCTGGAAACCGAGTCGTTTTGTGAAGGACATCGAGCCGTTGAACAGCGTTGACGACACGATCAACAACATACGACGGGCCATTGATGGGATGGTTAGTGCAGGACAACGTAAGAAGCTGGACGTGATTGTCACGGTTGACAAGCGGATTAAGATCTCACAGCAACAATATGATGCAATGGTTGCAAGGAGGGAGGTTAAACGTATGTTAACGGAGTTCCGTTCTATGCTTTCAAGTGAAGGTTTGCTACGCGACCAAGCTACGAGTAGTGTTTACGCTTTAAGGTGTCGATGGGCTCGGTCGCATTTGAATGAAATAAGGTCACATGCAGCCGCTGTAGGGCTGCTAAATAATATTAATGTCAATTTTAATTCTGAAGGAAGTTTGGATGTTAATGAAATATTGATAGAAATGGGGATGTTGATGGCGGTGCTCTCAGATGACCATCAACCAAAGCCTGCAACCAAAGCTTCGGTTGAGGAATTAGCAAAGTTAATCAAAATTGATGGAGTAAATTATGGTACTAATAGTGAGTGCTGTGTGGTCTGCTTGGAGAAGATGTTGAGTGGGGAAGAAGTCACGTGCATGCCATGCTCTCATTTGTTTCATGCAGGCTGTGTCGTTCAATGGTTGAAGTTGCATCAGACGTGCCCTGTCTGTAGGTTCAAGTTGCCGACTGATTGGTGGAGGTTCATAGGTTTAAGCATCAAAATTGGAAAATTATAATCTTTTGTGTAATTTTTATGAAGAGTAAGTATATATAGGGTTTAGTCATTAGCATGGGTGGTGCTATTTTTTACTCCGGAGTTTTATCCCTTGTGGTTTTCCGCGGGAAGGTTTTAACGAGGCCACCATTATAATATGCTCATTCTTAATATGTAATGTTCTCTTTGGGTTAAATGCAATACCATTTTCTTTATAATAATAAAAAAAAGTATATATGTTGTAGGAAAAAGGGTTAAATGAAACAATAAATTGTAATATGGGATTGGGTTTCTATTCTACTTGTATGTTTCATATGTTTATAATTTATTTATGTAATAAAAGTACGCAACAAAAAAAAAAACAAAAACAAAAAGAAGTAACCGGATGATTCTAATTTTTTTGCGGGCCTGGGACTGGGCCTTTTGAAATTGGCCCAAATTCTTATTTCCCATTCCTATTCCTACAAGGACTTGGTCAAATGTTATATAAGGAAACCGAGCCGAAGCAGAAACACCACATCTCGCAGACGAGTACACCCATTCTTGAGCAGAAAGCTTCCCATCTCTCTCCAGTCGTCGTCGTCAACATGATGAGTAAGAGGTGCAGGCTTTCTTCGATACCCGGCAACCGCCATGACCACGAGAGGGTTATGAAAGAGTATCAAGCCATGAAAGAGGAGATCAAGGCCAGGGCACTCAAGGAAGAGTGGAACTTACTGATAAAGGATTACAACGTTTGCGTTTCTGCTGGTCTTGTCCAACTCCAGTATGCTCTGCAAAAACTCTTCCGCGTTCGGGATGGGATAATTACCACTCTGTCCCCTGCAAGCTTGAATTGTGTTTTTGGGCCGATGGATGACGCCTCAATTGTGCAATTGGTCGAGGGCATTGTAGAAGTTGACGTTTGATCTATTAATTGTACAATTCATAGTCAGGTTTTCATAGGAAGAATGCTGAAATTGTAAGACAATTATCATTGTCATTGCCTTCATTTTATTCAATTGATTCATGATGTCTGTCCGTTACATCTATAGTATTAGAACTTGCACAATTCTTTTTTTATTTTTGTGTGTGTGGAAAATATGCTTGATTTAAAATGAAAGAAACATCATTCGATCACAAAAATCATCGTCTACTACGGTCCATTTGTAATCCGAACTTGAAATCAAGGAATGCCCAATAAATTTTTGTATATTCATTGTCGTACAATTTTGGAGGTTTTTTTTAAGGGCAACACTCGTATTTTCTTGAACATAAAAAATTACAAAAACCACATAGCTTAGTGGCAGCTTGCTAATTGCTTCACTTACAAGTCACCACCTTCATTGCGGATTGGTCCAAGCTACAAACTTCAAGCACCTACAATACAAGTCGGAACTTGCAAAAAAAGCACACACAAAAAATAAAAATAAACCAATCCACCTTGACCCCCAAGTGTATAATAATGCTTGGCAATAAATATATGAGTTAATTTTGATTTAGTACCTTGAATTAGGGATGGCAATGGGTGGAATTGGGGTATGTCATTCCCATCTCCATCCCTGTTAAGTTTTTTTCCCCCATCTCCACCTTCATACTTGCAATATTCATTTCGGGGATTCTCCATCCCCATCTGCATTGGGTAATAGTAGCTCAAGTGGTAAGAGTATTTTTACTCATTTTGATTTCCTCCTCCAATATCATGTACGTTCCATTCAATTAGCTTTTTTATTTATTTAATTTTTACTGTGACAAGTAGAGAATTTTAGGTAGACGAGTTATATTGAGCTCCTTGGTGTTGGTGGGTGCAAATTAGAGCACCATACGAGTATGGTACCTTATCTAAAGCCTAATTACCAGAAAGACCTTCAATCTTGAAGTAAATTTCCATTGTACCCTCATCTTCAACTACCAGCTTCGAAAGCTTTACAGTGAAAATCTTCAAACAAAACCCAACGACCATGGCAATGAACTCCTTACTGTACCTCCCAAAACCCGCTTTTCCTCACAAACCCCTTTCCCCTCCAACGTTCCCTACACACCCAAAAGCTCAGACCCGACCCGCAAAGTCCCTCAGTCAAAATGGTACCCTGGGTTTTCTCGGAGCGGGTCTGACCCTGACCCTGACCCTTATTGGACCCGCCTCAGCTGCTGAGTTACCGTTGTGGGGATCCTTGCAGCTCAGTGAACCCTCCAATGCCCTCTCTTTGCCCACCTGGGCCATACACGTTTCTAGTGTCGTTGAATGGTGAGCATTTTCTCTCATAAGATCATTTTCTGGTGTTTCTGTAAATGGGTTTTCCGAATTTTCTCTCTCTTTCATTGTTTTTGTTTTCGTTTTGAATTCTTGTTGGTCATCTGTTTGGTTGCCTAGAAAAGAGAGGTAAAGGAAAGGAAGACGATTATATTGAGCATGGTTGCTTGCTGTGTTAATTGTAAATTCTATTTTTTGTTGCAAGGATTACAGCAATGGCTTTGGTGTGGCAGTATGGGGAGAAGTCTGGGTTTGAATCTTGGAAAGGGCTGTCTTGGGGTATGGTGAGTTATTTTCTTTTGGTGCAATGTAGTTTTGATTTGATTATTTGGATGATCCATGGATAAATGAATAACAAAAGAACAATGTTGCCTCTGTTAAAATTATTTATTCTGAATGATGGAGCACTTCTAACTTCATTGAAGAAATTTTTAGAGGTTGTGTACAATAGTTGAAGTTTTAGTAAAATGGTTGGTAGGCGATTGTTCCCATTTGTTTCCAGTAGTTGTTTTGTTGGCTAATGTCATACTACTTATATCAAATCAAACCATTACAATCTTGTCCAATTTCTCAGAGAATCAAATTGGGGAGATACAATTGACCAGTGTTTTCTATCCTTCCTGTTTTTGTTTTTATCTTATTTGATAGGAAACATGAACTTTATTGAGAAACAAAATGAAGTACATAAGGAGGAGATGGACATGCAAAGCAACTAATACTACTAACGTAGCACCTAGGGAAAACCAACTACGAGCACAAGCCTAGCAAACCAACCATCAATGTGAAATTCCTACTGAATCAGGAAGAATAATTCTAAAGGTATGTTCCTAAAGTTTTTAGGCAATGATGCCCCAAAATGAGGGTAGAAATCCTATAGAAACTTTATCTGCCCTGTTGTCAAGGATCCTTCTATTCGTCTCCAACCCCACAATCCAAATGGAGGCCAGCACTAACGAATACCAAAGAGTAAAAGCCTACTTGTTTGCCCCAACATAAGTATATATATGCTCAGTTGACTCGCTCTCAGCTTTTCTCAACACAAACTAGTGAGGAGATAAACAAGCATATGGCCTCCTTTTATTTCAGAGCATATCACAAGTTTTGGTTTATCATGAGCCACCAACCAATCTAGAATTTGAACTATAGTGGGTACACCTGTCTTCTTGATAGTTTTATTGATTTGATCCTCCCTGCTTGACACCATACAGTTACCAGTAGTAGGATAAAAATCTCAAGTATTTCTTGATAATGGTCTCTCTATGAGCTGATTAGAAACTTTACTACTAACGGTAGATTTCTTTTACAACGGTACTTGTTTGTTAAGCTGTACTACTAATGGCAGTTCATATCCATTTAACTGACTTTACAATTCAAAACGATTAGGGTCTAATCTTAAAGAAGATGGCTTTTAAGATGGGGTTGATATCATTTTTGTCAGTTTGTGGATTCTGATGTAGTTTTAAGTCGAAAATTTAGGTTTCCAAGTCAGTTGCCGGGGTGTGGAGGTTGAGGAGTTTATGTAGAGCTTGCTTTGTAGTTTTGTAATTATTCAAACGGCTACTGCCTCCTTGTTTAAATTTTTACTGATGTAATTGATTGATGTAGGTTCCCCTGCTTGGTGGAGCATTATGTGCATGCACATGGCATTTCTTTTATAACTCTGAGTCTCTTGAGGTAAGAAGGGTGGTATCTCTTCCTTGCAGATTTGTTTAAGAGTAAGGGAAATAAAATGGTTGAAACACAAAACAGAATATTGATCATGATCATCCCTTGCAGCAACTAATTGCTAGATTCTTATGAATATTTCCCTTCAATTACAACCGGAACTAAGTTGTGAGACAAATATCTACAGTGACTTTGGGGCTCCTCCATGATTTGCAGGTCCTGGTGGCTCTTCAAGCAGCCCTGACAGTTATCGGCAATGCTACAATGTGTTTTGCTGCATTTCGTATTTACAGAGCATCTGAAGAACGCTCCAAGAATCTTTGAAGTATCTGTATATGCACAAACAGATCTTATTCCTGTAAGGCACCAAGAAATATCTATTTGTTAGAGCAGTAAAGGTGACATACTGAGGAAGAAGCAAGTGGTTTTCTATGTGTGCAGGAATCAGGATACAGAATGCTGGAAGCTTCACTTATATGAAGATGGAAATTGAAGTACTCATTTGATGTCATTTTCATTAGTGAATGTTACATTCGTTTTCTGTGTTTTATGCAAAGTGTTCAAAAGAGTCTCACGGTCAGGTGGCACCATGTTTTGAACGGCTGCTTCAATTCTTCAAATCGTTTTGATGATCTCGAAATTATCCCTTTCTTTCCTGGCTTATGAGTTTGTCATCCAAGTGAGGTTAGCTTCTCGAAGGCAAAGTGTGTATTCTCATCACTAGTTGAACCTCTTGTTAATCTTGTTGTATAGTTCGTTCTGGATCCAATTCAAGTTATGACAGTGTTCATTTAATCCTAGCTTATGTGCAAATTGATCAGTTTGCAACTAGTATGCTAGTTTTCTCAGCATAAAGGATGGACTTTTCTTCATTTGAATATTACTAAGACATAGCTTTCATTTCTTAATTTGCCATCCTTTTCAAATTAAACCTTACAGTTCCGCATTCCTTCAAACTTGGGGCAAGATAAGACCCATTAATTTGCCACTCCTTTCAGAAGCTAGATGTCATTTTTATGGTATAGTGCGATCTCCAAATTGCTTTAAAACTTGTGGCCTAAAATCTCACAGCATTGCTCTGTTCTGTGTACGTTCCTGTTGTAGTACATGTCAATAATAAAGTTGACCCATCCAAATTTCTTTAGCCTTTTTTTTTGTTTTTTTGGTTGAGATAAAGACGATAATGTATTTATAATTCAAGCCAAAGGGCCATTGCAAACACCAATACCCATGCAGGATTAATACAAGTATGGAGTCCAGTAACCCAAAGAGTTAATCCAAATTTGGAGGAAATTACCGACATCATCAAAAGTCCTAAGTGTACGTCCAAGTATAGCCACAAAGGGCCGAAGAGATTTCGGCAAAAAAGAATTGGGATTTGTAGAAGTTGAGAATTTATGAATGATTATTCATCTCTCAAGTCTCAAGGAGGAAATTTATACAATACAGAGAGGAATCAAAAAAGGGAATAAAAAAAGGAAATAAACACAGATCCCTGATATACACTAATATACAATTAAGCCAGTTGACTAAGACAATATATGTATCATGAAAGCCAGATTATGTGGGCTGTCTAACACTCCCCTACAAATCCGACGATATAGGAGAGACAGGATTTGATCGAAGGAGCTAGAAGCGTTGTGTAGAAAGGCCCTTTGTGAAGATGTCAAAAAGCTAGTCCATAGACGAAACAAAACGAACACGGTGAGAGACGGAGAGGATGCGCTCCCAAATAAAGTGATAATCAAGCTCAATATGTTTAGTACGAGCATGAAAAACCGGATTAGTAAGCCATATAAGTGGTGCTCAGATTGTCACAAAGAAGAAGGGTCGGGCCAGAAGAAGGAATGACCAACTCGTGAAGGAGATAAGAAATCCATGTGGTGTCGGCACAAACATGAGCCAAAGACCGATACTCAGCCTCGGCAGAAGAGTGAGACACAGTATGTTGTTTCTTGACACTCCAAGAGATAAGATCGGGGCCAAGAAACACACATAAGCGAGTAGTCTAGCGACGAGTATCAAGGCAACGGCCCAATCAGCATCAGAGAAACCATGAAGGGTGTGAGGGTGAGTATTGAAGCCATGAAGAGTGAGAGGACCATGAGACCGATGAAAAGAGAGTCCAAAGCCAAGGGAACCCTTCAGATAACGAAGAATGCGCTCGGCAGCAACCAGATGTGGAGAACGAGGTGCACTCATAAATTGAGCAACATGATTAACAACAAAGGAGATGTTTGGCCTAGTGAACGTGAGATACTGATGAGATCCCACAAGGTGGCAATATTCAGTAGCATCATAAAGCAACTGACTATCAAGGGAAGACATCTGGCGAGAGGCACAAACTGGTGTAGTGCATGGCTTACAATCAGTCATGGAATGTCGTTTGAGAAGATCAACAGTATACTTAGTTTGTGAAAGATGGAGGCCAGATGATGTGGAATTAGCCTCAAGTCCCCAAAAGTAAGATAATATGCTAACATCATTAAGCTCAAACTCCTTACCAAGAAAGGCTACAAAGGATGACAGAAGAGAGGTCTGGTTGCCATTTAGAACAATATCATTCACATATAATAAGAGAATCATAATATCAGAAGACTGACAAAAGATGAACAATGAGGGATCGCCCAACTCTAAAGAAACCCAAACTGAAGTAAGAAGCCACTAAGACGTTAGATCCAAGCATGAGGAGCCTGTTTGAGACCATATATGGATTTTTGAAGCTTACATACATAAGTGGGACAAGCCGGATCAACAAAACCCGAAGGTTGAGTCATAAAGACCATAGTGTCTAAATAGCCATGAAGAAAGGCATTCACATCTAATTGGTGGAGAGGCCAACCAAAAGAGACAATTAAAGAAAGAATAGTGCAAACCGTAGTGAGCTTGACCACAAGACTGAAGGTTTCATCAAAATCTATACCAGGTTATTGATGGAACCATTTGGCAACAAGGCGAGCTTTGTACCGTTGAATGGAACCATCAGAATTTTGTTTAAGCTTAAACACCCACTTGCAACCAACAACGTGCTGTTAAGGAGGAGGTGGAACAAGAACCCAAGTCTAATTTTAAAGGAGAGGATTAAATTCAGTAGTCATGGATGTACGCTATTCAGGGAACCGAACAGCCTGGGTGTAGCAAGTAGGTTCCTCATTAGGGACAGTAGAATAAGCCAATAAATCGAACAGTTTTGTCGGTGCGAACACAAAGCCGAAAAATGCCATCCTGGTTTCGAGTGACCATGATGCACCACAGCAGGCAAACCCGAAGCATAAGTGTGCCTATCATAAGAAGGCTCAGACTCCCTAGGAGGTGGAAGTGGAGATGGTATTGTCTGTGTATGAGGCTCGGAAGTCCTAAAAGGGGAAGATGGTGTAGTCTGTGTACCATGGGAGATTACAATATGTTGACAATGATAGGTACGCAAGGGTGTCGGAAGTGGTGGTGGCACATGTGGACCTATAGGAAGTGAGGTGGCACATGTGGTGCTGGAGGACGTTATGGCACAAACAATGGCAATGATAGAGGTGAAATTGGAGCATACATCCATTTAAAAGAGGTGGAAGCAGTTGAGGTGTTTGAGAAAGCAAATGGAAATGACTGCTCATCAAAACGAACATGGTGAGAGATGTAGACTCGGCCAATAGCACGATCAAGATACTTATACCCTTTGTGCTACAAACTGTAACCTAGAAAAACACACTTAATAGTTATGGGTAAAAGTTTGTTAGTCAGGTAAGCACTCAAATGTGGATAACATGCACAACTAAAGACTCTTAGCTCAGAATAAGATGAAGTTTGACCATAAAGACAACAATAGAGTGAAGACCACTGAAAAACAGGATAAGGAAGAAGGTTGATGATAAAAACAGAAGTGGAAACAACATCAACCCAATGCCTTACGGGAACATGGCTATTAAGGAGAAGAGTGCGAGCCATGTCAGCAATATGAGGATGCTTTCACCCATCAAACACTGAACCATGCTCAAGAGAATATTTGTCTGCAGCTGCCAAAACTGAAGACTAAATTAGCAATTCATTTTGGACTTAACTTCTTCATTTGACCTTGGATTGGCCTAAATGATATGTGGTTAGAAAGATGACATTTTGAGCTTCAAGATGGAGGGCGCAAAGTCGTCATTTGCTTAAGGGAAGCCTAATTCGTGAGCCCATGAAGTTGATGGCCATTCTGACCTAAGCATTAGCTAATTGTTGCTTGGTCATTTTGACCTAAGCATGATGCGATTTCTGATGGTGGGGAAGTTAGGTGAACTTATTCAAGTGGAGTTTTCCAATAGCCATAAGAAATAAAGAAGATGAAGTGGGTGTTGTTGGTGAATTAATTTTAAATGCAATTGTGTATTAGGTGAAGTATGTGTGGTTGGTGAACTCAATTGTAAAATCTGATTCACCTAATCCTGGTGCCTATAAATAGAGAGTCTTCAAGGAGCTGAGAGGCATTCATTCAATTCATTCATTGAAGACTCTCTATTTATAAGCATAGGGGTTAAGTGAATCATATTTTACAATTGAGTTCACCAACCACACCTACTTCACGTAACACACAATTGCATTTAAAATTAGTTCACCAACAACACCCACTTAATCTTCTTTATTTCTTGTGGCTGTTGGAAACTCCACTTGAATCAGCTCACCTAACTTTCCCACCATCAGAAATCATCTCATGCTTAGGTCAGAATGACCAAGCAACAATTAACACATGCTTAGGTCAAAATGACCATAAACTTCATGGGCTTACGAATTGGGCTTCCTCTAAGCAAATGACGATTTTGAGCCCTCCATATTGAAGTTCAGAATGTCATTTTTCCAACTACATGTCATTTAGGTCAATCCAAGGTCGGATGAAGAAGTTAAATCCGAAACGAATTGCTAACTCAGTCTTCAGTTTTGGCAACTGCAAACAAGCATCCTCCTAAGCATGGTTCAGTGTTCGATGGGTGACATACTCTAGATATATCCAATTATGCTGAATTTTGGATATGTTATAATATACACCTATTGGAACAATGTTCGTAAAGGATGTCTACTCATCTGAGCGGTGTAGGTCACTGAAATAAGGCCTGTAATGTGACCTACGAAATTGGACTGACAAGGGAGTGTAGCCCAAATTGGGTGTCTTTAAGCTCTTATTTCATTCATCTAAATTAGGCCTTAACATGCTTAAATTGCATGAATTATGCTCTCTTGCAAGTGCACGAGCCATTCGGTACAGCATGCTAGAGATGGAAGAGCTTCATCTCCATGGCTGCCAGGAAGCCGAAGCCTCCCAGTTATTGCCTTCTCTCTTCTCTCCCTTTGTGGCTCTCAACTCTCCATCGCTTTGTGTACAATGTGATGGAATATGAATGAATATGAATGAATATCTCTTAGCTCCTTAAAGACTCTCTATTTATAGGCATAGAGGTTAGGTGAATTGGTTTTTACAATTGAGTTCACCAACCACACCTACTTCACCTAACACACAATTGCATTTAAAATTAGTTCACCAACAACACCCACTTAATCTTCTTTATTTCTTCTGGCTACTGGAAAACTCCACTTGAATCAGCTCACCTAACTTCCCCATCATAAAAAATCACCTCATGCTTAATTCAGAATTACCAAGCAACAATTAGCTTATGCTTAGGTTAGAATGGCCATCAACTTCATGGGCTCACGAATTGGGCTTCCCTTAAGCAAATGACGACTTTGAGCCCTCCATCTTGAAGTTCAGAATGTCATCTTTTCAACCACATGTCATTTAGGCTAATCCAAGTTCGGATGAAGAATTTAAGTCCGAAACGAATTGATAACTCAGTCTTCAGTTTTGGTAGCTGCAGACAAACGTCCTCCTGAGCATGGTTCAGTGTTTGATGGGTGACGAACTCCAGATTTATCTAATTAGGCTGCATTTTTGGATATGTTATAATAGACACCCATTGGAACAACGTCCATGAAGGATGTCTCCTCATCTGAGCGGTGTAGATCATTGAAATAAGGACTGCAATGTTACCAACGAAACTTGACTGACAAGGGAGTGTAGCCCAAATTGAGCTCTTCTTCCAATCATCTAAATCAGGCCTTAACATGCTTGAATTGCATGAATTATGCTCTCTTGCTCCATTGACCTACAAAACACACAAAGAGAGGTAAATGACTCAGAATTCTAAGAAACTAAGGCATGTATATGTATGAAATTATGAGCTTAACAACCCAATGTCATAGTAAGGCACATGAGAAGAAGGTGGGGTAGGGCCAGCAAGCTTGGGACTAGCATGAGCCATATGACACAAAGTTGGACAAATAAGAGCTGTGTGACCAGTTCCATGACACAGTTGACAAACCAAAACCTTGAGCCACGTGAAACATATTTGAAGAACTAGTGGAGTCGCAGATGAATAAGAGAGAGAGTAGCGGTGCTAGAAAGTGGCAGCGGCAAGAGTGGCTAGGCTTCGCACATTGACTCGATCTGAGTAGAAAGGAGAAAAATCAACTCGATCAAACAGCAAACAATAGCTTGATCGGAGTTAGTAGCGACAAAATTTCTGGGCAGCAAGCTTAGAGGGAGAATGGGAAGATGAGGGCAGAGACAGAGGATCTCTGCTCTGATACCATGAAGAAGTTGAGAATTTCTGCATGAATATTCATCTCTTAAGGAGAAAATTTATACAATACAGCGAGGAATCAAAAAGGAAAATAAACAGAGATCCCAGGTATACAATTAAGAGAGTTGATTAGCATCCACAAGCACGCTCTCTATTTTTTAGTTAAATTTTAGCTAAAAACATATAAAAGTTATTTTAGTAGCTCTCTATCAAATTTAAATTCCAATGGTGCCCTCTAGTTTAGGAAGTCATAAATGCTATAACTCTTTTTTAATTGGTTCATCTCTATTAAAAAATAATATAAAAAATAGTTAACATTAATTAAAGGTTTGAAATACTCTTTAAATAAAGCAACATTAAATTATAGGGAGCCACTAGGAGTCCTTTCTCTCTTCTCAGATTTAGGAGCTCCTAAAGGTCTCCCTATTTTAGGAGGTGGATAGGGAGCATGGTTGGAGTTGTATTTTTCCAATTCCTCCATAAAATTTGTCTAATGAGGTGATTTAGGGAACTCATTGTAGATGCTATATATATATATCATAAAAGCCAAATTATGTGGGTTGTCTAACATGATTTATAGCCATATTTGTTTCAAATAAAAAGAATTGGGACTTCATAGCTGAAATTTTTTTTAAACTCGAGAAAAAAAAAAGGTTAATTAACTGCTCACCTGAATTGCATGTTACTCAGCCATAAAGTAAGACCTGTGATTGATTGAGTGACTTAATAATTGAAGTGTGTTGGAAGCAAACATTGATGTCATGCCAACAATTCATGTGAATTTCTGGGTGAGCAACTCAACTATGTATTATATGCATTTACTCATCCATGACCGATTGCTCTAAATATGAAGCATTTTAAACTGACCACCCTTCAAGATATGAGAAAGTAACATAAAGGCTGCCACTAGCCTATAAGGCCTGCGGTGGTGGAGCAACTAGCAATCATGATCCTTTTCTTTTCCTCTCTCTCTCTCTCACTTTTTTTTCCTCGCAAAATGGGTTAAATATGCTGTTCATGTTTCTTTTAATGATGAAATTTTTTTTCATCAAACTAAGAACATTGCTTTATCCCTCTTTCCCTAAGGCCCCTTCCCTTTCAGAACTAGAAAGTTATGAAACATATCTATCACTTTAGATCATTGAAATTTGAAACTCATGAGGCAAAAAATTCGACTGGTCAATGTGTCATTGGTGCACTGGTCCCTTGGATTGTGACCCTTTACATATAATTGGTTCAAATTTATTGATGCATTTGGTTGTCATGTAATAGGTATAAGAACTTCCTTGGAAACAATTATGGTTTCCTGAATGCACATAATTGGTTCACCAAATCGATCTAGCACATCGAAATAATGGGAAGTATTCTTTTGGTGTTATGTGTTGGTGTTGCTAGACAATTTAACTTGTTATCAATCTAAACTACTATAAATGATTTTGATCCCTTTCAACGGGTCACCTAGATTGACAATTTAATACACATGTCAAACATGCTTTTATGATCCTCTACCTTAGGTTTTTGATTTTGATATCGACAGAAATTCTCGCAACCCACTTCTCATCGAGTGTATGGTCTTAAGGTAAATCTTATATACATGTAATCACTCGAAAACCATACGTGTCAGGTAAATGAGTTGATTTCTTCTCTTATCTTTATGATGGAAACATAGAGAGTATATAGTAGTCATGTTGAAGGTTTCGTGTGGTCATCATCAGATTGATGCACATTGCCTTGTGCTGACATTAACCTAAGCACATCTTTAATTTTCTCAAAGTGAATTTATTGGTAGAGAGACATCTTCTGTGCCAAGAAAGCTCAGGGCCCCTCTGAAGGAAGGCCCTAAACAATGGGACATTTAAACTACTTGAATGGCCATGGTAGAGCCACATTGATGTGTTAAATCGTACTATAATTTTTCTGCTCGCTTGAAACATTAGGTAGGTGAGAACAGTGTCTTTTTCAAACCCATGATTGAAGCTTGCCATCTTATAAATATAAATAGGCCGCAAAATTCTCTGCATATAAACTAAAAATGAACAAAACCAGTTTGATACAAATGGTAAGGGCTATAAATGCTGCAAATTACCATCTTCATCTTCTACCATTTTTCTGCAGATGAACACTTCACATTTGCTCTGAAACAAATTATCCCTACCACTTGCGTCATTGGTCTTGAAAGAAAATAAGAAAGTCAAGGCCAATTAACTTTGTAGAAAGATGTGTGTTTGAAATTGGGGGATTCTGATTCCGAACAAATCATGGGGACCATTATTTTTTCTTCTTTTTATTTTTTCCAAAAGCAAAGCATCGCAGGAAGGCCCCATTCTGGTATGCTGGGAAAAGGGTGCTTGAAAGTTTCATTTGGTTTGATTTAGTGCTCCATTAAAATAAGGGGACAGTATTCAAATGGTTAATGCTCTTTTTGGCACCATTAAATTCCAAAGTTTGTTCATAATTCTACATCTCTAGAATTGCTCCTTCCCTCACTTTTGCTGTTCTTTTTTTTAAAAGCAAAAGCGCTAACCTCTCTCTCTCTCTCTCTCATCCTCTTTGCTCTTTGAGCTCTCATCATTTTGCTAAGGGTAATCAGCTCCTATCCATTTTGCTCCATTTCTTATTCATTTTTTCAAATTCTGGCGCCACTAAATCTGTGTGTACTTAATTATGTCACAGATTAAAACATATATATTATGAAACTGGTGGGTCTTACTGTTATCATAGAAATGGTGGGGGTAGTTTTGTCAATTCATTGGTGGTTAGTGGTTGCATAACGTGATTAAATTACCCCTCAGCAACAAAAACACGAGGACATTATCGTACTTGAAGACTTAAGGCCCAAAGGAAATGGAGCAAAATGGGGACCCACTAAGGTGTGACGGGACCATCACTCTCTCTCTCTCTTTATACACAAGTAAACCAAGTCAAATACGCTTTGCTTTCTCTCTCTAATCTCTCTCTCTCTCTCTCTCACTGTCCCAGTAGGCTTGGATTTGAGGAAGCAAAAGGCTGAAAGCACCAAATCAAAAGAGAAACCCGGATTTATCTGAGTCGCATTCCACACGATTTAGCTCCACTACCACTTGAAGGACTCACTAACTACTACTCTGCTACTGCTTCTACAACATCCCATCACCTCTGCACGAACTGCATTTCTTCTTCAAACTTCAAATATTGCACTTGGGTTTTTCTGGGAATTGTTTAATTTTGAAGACAGACACTTGGGTCTTTCTGGGTTCTTCTTCGAATTTCTAAGATTGCTCCTTTTGTATGTGTTTGCCTCTGGTGAAGTTGAAGACCCATTTTTGAAGTTTCATTTCTCGTTGTTAATTGCAATGGCCGCGTCAGGCGGGTATAATTACCGAGATGGCACTCAGAGGAGCTCTCATAAGGTGGATAGGCCTCTCTCTCTCAACTCCAACCCGAAGTCTTCTGTCAAATCCAAGGCTTTGCCTGCTTCTGGGCCCCGCCGGAACAGCACTGGCTCTATCGGCGGTGGTGGTGCTGGACCTGCTACTTCTAAAAATGATACAGGAGGTGAGTTCAGAATTTTGGGTTGTGATGCATTTTGTAATTGAGATACTGGGGAACTTATTTCTTGCTTTTTTGTTTTTGTTGATTTTGGCGGTTTTGATAGGATTGTGCAAATAAATGTGAGTTAACAAAACTAGTTAGATAGGTGTTATGACATATTAGAATCTCCAGGCCTTTTTAGATAATATGGCATTAATGTGGTTTGCATTTGGAAGTAAAACCAGGGTTAGCATAGCTATGTTAAGCAATACAAGTACTTCCAAACAGTTAAACAAATAAAGTCGTCGAATTTGGTGTTCACTTTTCTGAGGATGGATAACTATCCCGTGTTTCAGAGCGAAAACCTTTTTGAGTTATGGAGCATTTGATTGTCCCATAATTCAATTGGGTATACATGGAAACTTGTGTTTTTTGCCCTGTTAAATTGATGAGCAGTCTGTAAACTAAGCTATGCAATCGTGTTATAGTATGCCTGTGCAAATGGTCAAGTTAGCAGAAATAATTTGATTTTACGCCTGCCTTATGTGTCGAAAGCTCAATAATTTTTTTCCTATTTAAACCTTAAATTGTAAATTCATCTCTGATTCTCCTCGTCTTTCTTGGAGATGAAATAGTAGGATACATCATTGATGTCAAAATAATTTGTTCAATGCTACATTCGTGGGAAGTTCTAGTGTAAAGTTTTCCTCTCCTTGAAGACAATTAATTGTCCTTTTCTACTGTAAGCTGTAATGCTAACCGGTAGGTTCTTCCTTTTGCACTAGCATTAGGTTTCCCAAAAATTTATTATTTGTTGATCAAAAGAGGTTCCTAGCATGAGTTTATTTCCCTATCCCATAACTAAAGAATTGTAAATGCTTTGTGGTTGGTCATTCAACTTTTCTTTTCTTGGGTCTAGTTCCTGGAAGAGTCCGAGTTGCTGTAAGATTGCGACCACGTAATGCTGAGGAAATGGTTGCAGATGCTGATTTTGCTGATTGTGTAGAATTACAGCCAGAGGTATCCTGCTAAAACTTGATTTATTAATAGCTCACTGTCTTCCGGTTAGTATCTGATTTATGGCCATGGAAAGTAAATCTATTTTGGTCTATTGCAGCTGAAAAGGTTGAAACTTCGGAAAAACAATTGGGACACGGATACTTATGAGTTCGATGAAGTGCTCACTGAGTTTGCATCCCAAAAGCGTGTTTATGAAGTAGTGGCAAAGCCTGTTGTTGAGGTGCACATGCATAACTCATTAGTTTCCTTCATAAACCTTGTAGTCATTTAAAAATTAGCTTTTGCCTTTTGAACTGGTCATTTGGAAGTTGGTCAAGCTAAATTTTTAATCTAGGCATTTGGTGTATTCCAAGGATCCACATAATCTGTAACACGCATTTTAGTGAAATTTTTGCATTTTCATTAATGTTATCTACTTCTGTTTGGACTCACACTATGTCAGAAAGACTGTATCTACTTCTAGGTGTAGTTGGTAGATTTTCCGTTACTTAATATTATGATTTTGCATATGTATATCACCCCATCCCCGGAGATTGTAGCTAAGCATTAACACTCCTTTCATAAGTGGGAAATACATAAGCATATGCATATATCTATATTATATATATGCCTATTCATATGGTTAAGAAGTTCTTTTTTTTCTTTTTTTTTTTTGTGGAACTTCGTTCAATTGACATCCCATCTTGAAATTTCCTTCACCAGAGTGTTCTTGAAGGTTATAATGGAACAGTAATGGCATATGGCCAGACCGGTACAGGGAAAACATATACTCTTGGAATACTTGGAGAAGAAGACACTGCTGCTCGTGGAATAATGGTTCGTGCTATGGAGGATATTTTAGCAGATGTATCTCTAGAGTCTGATTCTTTGTCAGTCTCGTATTTGCAGGTTGTTTGCCTCTGAAACTGGTGTTAATAATATATTTAAATATCATTATTGTTGTTGGTTTATAATTTTACTGTTATTTATAGATATTTGACCTTTATTATTGATCAAATTTACTAGAGACTTTATGGTTTCTCTAACATTCTGGTTCTTTATGCATGTATGCAGCTTTACATGGAAACTATACAGGACCTCCTTGATCCAGCCAATGATAACATTTCTATAGTGGAGGACCCAAAGACCGGTGATGTCTCAGTACCAGGGGCTAGCCTAGTCGAAATTAGGGACCATCAGAGTTTTGTGGAACTGCTAAGATTAGGGGAGGCTCACCGCTTTGCTACAAATACAAAATTGAATACTGAATCTTCTCGTAGTCATGCTATTCTGATGGTAAGCCATTTGCTTTTTCTTGTTTTGCTATGCTTATGTTTTTGAAAGTAAGTGGAACTCACTGTAAATTTTATAAGCTGATAATGTTGGAGCATTAAGAGATATGGGTTATGCTACTTATTAAAAGAAAAGAAATCTAAAATGCTACAGGTAAACGTAAAGAAGTCTGTCAAAGGAAGAGATTCAGCTCTGACAAGCCAAAATGGGAACAATTCTCACATGGTTAAAAGTCTAAAGCCTCCTGTTGTTCGAAAGAGCAAGTTGGTTGTGGTGGATCTTGCTGGTTCAGAGCGTATTGACAAATCAGGTGCGTGCATGCGGTGAATGGAAATAATAACAGTCTCCTTACTTATGATTGACTGGCTGTTATTCTGTTTTTTGTTTCCTAATACAGTATTTCGTTTTTGTTGAGAACACTCAGAAAATTGAATCCTTTCTTGCCATAAGCTTAGCGTTACTGTACAATAGAGAACCACAAAACATAATTTTTCAGGAAAACTATCTTATATATACATTTTTTCGCTATGACAGATATGTACTTTTATATGGGGGCAGGGTCTGATATTTGTTGTTGGTTAATCTTTCATGTACCAGGAAGTGAAGGACATACACTAGAAGAAGCCAAATCAATCAATCTCTCCTTGAGTGCATTGGGCAAGTGCATTAATGCATTGGCAGAGAATAGTGCACATGTTCCAGTTCGAGATTCAAAACTCACAAGATTGCTTCGGGATTCATTTGGAGGTAAGATGCATTAAATATGCGAGTAAGTTTTCCTTGTTGCGTGGTTTCATCTCTATTTTTCTGTAAAATAAAATTGTATCAGAATATGTTATCTTCATTCAGGTGTATACTTGTAGATTTTTTTTCACGGCTATCTTGAGTATGATTCTTGACCTCTCAAATAGTTCATGAGTCCAATAGATAAACAGGACACACAATAGACCAAAAGACACTTGTATGTTAAAGATAAATAAATAAATGTTGCTTCCCAGGCCACGCCTATGTTGCTTTTAAAATAAAGAAAAAAAACCCTTACACGGATTGCAGTATTATATCTTTTGACATTTCAACATTCTATGCCTGACACCGGTAAATTGCAACAGGCACAGCAAGAACATCACTGGTTATTACTATTGGTCCATCACCCCGTCATCGAGGAGAGACAGCTAGTACTATTATGTTTGGACAGCGGGTGGGTTCCAAATTCACTTTCTTGTTTCTTTATACTTTGAATTTGCCTCTCTGGACTAATTGGTATAGTTGTCATAGGTAAATTAGCCAAATTTGTGAACATTATGGCAATATACCAGTGCTTTTCTTTATTTTTGTTTGCGTGGGTTTTATCTGTATGATCAATGTCCACAGAAAACCACAGAAAAAACTTTCAAGGGAATACTCTGTGCAAAATGTATATGTGTTTATGCATATCTGTTATTTGGAAGATACTGAAATTTTGTGCTCACATAGGCTATGAAAGTGGAAAATATGCTGAAATTGAAGGAAGAATTCGACTACAAAAGTTTGGCAAGAAGGCTAGATATACAATTAGACAAACTCATTGCAGAACATGAAAGGCAGCAGAAAGCATTTGAGGATGAGATTGAAAGAATAACCATAGAAGCACAAAATCGGATATCAGAGGTTGAAAGGAACTATGCAGATGGACTGGAGGTAAATTTTGTACCAAGATTTGGAAAGCTAGTTGGCCTTCACATGGTTATACAGTTTAACATTTTTTAATTACTGATTTAAACATTATTCTGTGGTTCATTACTACAAAGAAAAATATAGCTGGTGGGATTTGTTTTAAAAGCAAGGAAGGAAAACTTAATTGTATTGTCTGCCTTGAGTTTGTTTATGCTTCTTCTTTTTTTCTGAGAGAATGTTTATGCTTATTTAAATCCATATTTCCTCCCTTGTAGAAGGAAAGAGTAAAATATCAGAAAGACTATATGGAATCAATAAAGAAGCTTGAAGAGCAGTTGGTGATGAATCAGAAAAAGCATGGCAGTGAAAAAATCACAAATGGACCTGAAGATGATGGCTCTAATGTGACAACTATCAAAGAGGTATTATGGTCTATACTCTAGAAAAAATAAAAAAAAAGGGAAAGCTATATATGTTTTTCTGTTCTTTTCCATCTTGTCATATATTGTTTTGCTTAAAACAACATACCATACAACATATTTACCATCTCTACTTTCTTTTTCTTCATAGCATTATTGTTGGTAGTTGACTCTTCTAGATGTTCCTGATTATATTATTGATTACATTAGGGAAGAAAGAAAACATAATGCATTTTATCAAGGTCAAGGTTTCAAAAATTTGCACGGTCGAAATTTGGACATTGGCCACACATTCTAGCGTCTATGTATATCGAGGCTGCTTTCTTCTTTTAACCTGTCAATAGCATAGCACGAAGTCATCCTAGTTTTCAGGTGCCTTTCACATTGCATTTCTCCCATTGATCCAGTTTGCGCAATTTCCAAGTATTGGTTTTTTTATTTGAGTTGATATATTTCTCACTGCCCCTGCCAAATCGATTATTTTTGGTCCTTTCTTCCTTTACATATGACATGTTGAAGAGTGTTCTTAACAATTTTATTGTACATAGAGTTGCAGGGTGCATGTTGAGGAAATTGATGACCTAACGAAGTTGCTCCAGAAAGAGACGCTTCTTAGGAAGGCTGCTGAAGAGGAAGTGCAAACTCTTAAAATTCAATTGACTCAATGGAAAAGGTCCGAGGTGCGTTATAACTGACTTAATAATTTTTAATCTCATTTAACCAAAATTTGACATTTTGTTGGTGTTACATAGAGCAATTATTTGATGTTCTAGGCAGCTGGAAATTCGGAGATCTTAAAGCTTCGTAAGATGCTGGAAGATGAGGAACATCAGAAAGAGAAACTTGAAGGAGAAATAGCAACACTACACAGTCAGTTGTTGCAACTAAGTTTTGAAGCTAATGAGGTAAGCTGCTTGTAGAATTTATAAGTATTGTGTTGGGAATCATCTTCCAATTATATCCTCATTTTTAATTGTTCTCACTTTTGTTGATTGTTTTTTCCCCAGTAAGAATAATAATTTTCCTTCGCTGAAATAACTCCACAGGATGGCTTAATAAATATGCAGTTGAATTCAAAACTCAAATATTACCTCTTAAGAGAGAAATGGTCCAGCTCCTATTCTTTTAGGGGAGTTTATAAGTTGAATATTACCCCAAAAGAACATTCTAGTGGTTAGTAGTATCTTTGTTTTGCTGGTGAGAAATATAGACACATGGTCTTGTTTAGTGATTCTGCTTTGGTTTGATCAAGATGGTTCAAGTCAAACTTTGCCTTTGGCTTGTCAGGCCTGAATTAAACCAAGAAATGGGATAATAAAATCATTAAAAGCTCTAAAAGAAAATTTTGCAGTGAGGTCTAAACAAGTTCCATAGCCCAAAGCACTTGGATTTGCAGTTTAAATTTGACACAAAGTGAACATATCCGTAGTGAGTTTTTTTATTACGTGCTCCATATTTAGATAACTAGAAGTCACATTTGTAAAGAAAGTGAATCTAAACTTTGGAGACTGTCAACTCTTACAAAGTTTGTGATGATGCTGTGAGCTGTTAGAAAACACTTTCAGCATATGAGCAGGTCCAATGAATCCCTCTGCCTGTATATATTTTTATGTTTTTTTTTCGGTCATGCATTAATGGGGCCATTCCATGCAAGGCCGTGGTATGCTCGTAGTCTTGAAACATGGATTCTTACGGATATGCTTTTGTAGACAAGTCAACGACTAGACAGGAATGAGCCTGGAAAAGTTGGTGCCCTTGAATCCCTTATGACTCAAGTTAGACATCCACAGCTCAAAGATTCAGGAAATGAGGAGAAAACCTCAATAGCAAAACTCTTTGAGCAAGGTTGCAGTCTGTTCCTGTGCTAAACTTATTTTTAATTCGTGCATTATGTTTTTAAGTGTATCAATCTTTGCTCTTGTTTATTACTGACAATAGACAATATTATCAGTGGGATTGCAAAAGATCTTGTCATTGCTTGAAGCAGAAGACAATGATGTGCGAATTCATGCTGTTAAAGTTGTAGCAAATCTTGCTGCTGAAGGTGATAATATTTCTTTACCATTTTTGACTTCCTTACACTGCTGCTGTCATATCACAAGCCCATCTTCATGCTATAATTATTTGCTTAATCTTGGCAAGTCTGATTGGATTTTACCTGTGGCACAATGCTTCTTTTTTTTTTTTCTTCATAAAAACCTTTCAGATGGGAAGATCAGGGAATAATTGCCCAAGTGGCGCTGTACCATATGTGTAACAATAACATTGAAAGTATAGAACTAATTCCCTTTTCCGTTTAGCTTCCATTGTTTGTTTAGAACCAGTGGTAAGTGCACAGGCAATTAGATGATTCTTTATCAAATGATTGTAAAAAGAGGGCGGTAGGTTATAGAAAAGAATGATAAATAAATGCATAAAATAATATAGAGAAATTATTGATTGGATCAGCAATCTGATTTGGAGTTCAGTGAAAGTTTGTGAAAGCATGGGATGGGATAGGGATCTCACTTTACGTGGTCAATTTGAGGTCATATATTTTGTTATCTATATGCACTGAATGATTATTTTATACAATGTGTCTCCTTAATTTATTTTTTTGATTAAAATGTACCCCTTAGTGGGTTACGATATTGTGCTACATTGAACAAAGCTCACTTCTATATATTATATTCTGACTATTGTGCCATGTTGAATAAAGCTATACCTCTATATCTGATATTACCGCTTCATAGTATCAGTATTTTTAGTACTCACTGCATCAGCAAGCAATAATACGTGCTCTCCTCCTAATGCGCAGAAGCAAATCAGGAGAAAATTGTAGAGGCTGGTGGTCTTACATCCTTGTTGATGCTACTTAAAAGCTCTGAGGATGAAACCATACATAGAGTTGCAGCGGGGGCAATTGCAAATCTAGCAATGAATGGTAACAATTTATGTCCCAAATTCATAATGCTTAGTATGCATTACAATATTGACTGATAATGTCTCTACTCTCTAATTTGCGGTATAATTCTTCTTTGGTTTAAATCAGAAACCAACCAGGAGCTGATAATGACTCAAGGGGGAATTAGTTTGTTATCTATGACAGCAGCAAATGGTGAAGATCCACAAACCCTTCGAATGGTTGCTGGAGCCATTGCTAATCTCTGTGGAAATGGTAAACTTGCTGACCTCTTCAATGTTCAATTCCTTAATCATATCCTTAATCACAAACCCCATCAAGTTGCTGAAAGTAGGATCTTCATCATTCTCCATCAGGGTGGTTCTTTATATACTTTCTTCTAATTGTAATATTGGGGTTTAGGAAGATGTCTATTTCTTTTTCTTTCTGATTTTTCAATAACAAACGGGCCGGTTATTTAATCATATTTACCTGAAATGAAAACTTATGGAAACAGTTGTAGTAATTTACACTCTTGTGGTGCGGCTATTAGTAAGTTGTGCTTGTAGTTGAATTATCAAGTGTTTGTGAAGGTCTTGATTTAGTCAGATTTAACTAAAAAGGTAAACTACTCATGGAAAGGTTGATGTAGTAGTTGTTAAGGCTCTTCCATATTCTGTTTTAATTAGTCTCTTAACTTTTAAAGGTTACAATTCAATCATATACTTCATTCAAACTGGGTATTTTGCAGTAGTGGTAAAACCATCTCTTATGACAGACATAATTAGTTAGGAAATGGTTTTGACAATTGCACTAATTCCTTTCTGAAGTGCTTGTATTTGCATTAACCAACAAAAGATAATTTGAGTATTCTATCTTGCTGTCACTAACAACAATGAAATTGCTTGTTCAGATAAATTACAGAGTAAGCTAAGGGGTGAAGGTGGCATCAAAGCGTTGCTAGGAATGGTCAGATGTGGGCATCCTGATGTTCTTGCACAAGTTGCTCGTGGAATAGCAAACTTCGCAAAATGCGAGTCTAGAGCATCTACACAAGGTAAAGATGCTAGCTATGGGTTTATGGAAAAGATCTTCATGTGCTTGTCTTCAAAGAGTTTGTGCTTATCGCATTGAACATTATTATACAGTCCAGCATTACTTCATAAATTTGTTTGCTTTTCTGTTGACAAAAGTTTCGTTTTGTGAAGAATTTGTAAAGCATATATAATTTAATCATCCAATTTGGACTTAAATTGGTTAATTCATTGTAGGGACCAAGACTGGAAGGTCTCTGCTGATTGAGGATGGTGCACTTTCATGGATTGTACAGAATGCTAATAATGATGCCTCGCCAATCAGGCGCCACATTGAGCTTGCACTCTGCCACTTGGCGCAACATGGTAAACTCTCCTCCTCCTCCCCCAAGCACCATGAACTAGCTAATCTCCTCTAGAGTGTTTGCTGAACTGTTAATTTATTTTTCAGAAGTTAATGCAAAAGACATGATCAGTACTGGTGCTCTGTGGGAGCTGGTCCGCATTTCTCGAGACTGTTCACGTGAAGACATCAGAACTCTTGCATATCGAACACTAACTTCGAGCCCTACCTTCCAAGCTGAACTAAGGCGGCTACGGATAGATAATTGAAGAGTTCATGGCATAATGGAAACATTGTGAAGGTGTGGGAGAATGCAGCAACAAGAATCAGCCTGATTTAAACTCAAAATCTGAGGATTGATCTTTCCACACAAACAAAAAGGGAATCCTTGCTTGCAGCTGCACTTCACCAGCTTGTTTTGAGGAAGTTGCCATTCATTGGCCGGGCGCTCTTTGGTTTATAGTCCTAATATTTAGTTCATTAATTAGAAACTGCCCTAATTTGTTGATCAAATTATTATCAGTTCATGTTTCACCTGAATGGCATCCCATATGTAGCTTCTAACTAGTTTGTATATTGATTTGTATATGAAACAAATACGAAAAAGATAACTAATTTTTTGTTTTTTCGGAATCACTTGTAAAATAAACTAAAGAGTGCCATGTTGCAAGTGCTCAAAACTTTTGGACAACCTCTGGAAACAAAGCAATCTTGAAACGAGAACAGAATGCACTAACATACAGATATATATAGTCCCTCTCCAAAGCAAGAAAAAAAAAAACGAATGGACAAACAACAGGGAAAAGGACAGAAAACAAATCCTCTAGTATTTGTCTGTACGATTTCATACTGACGATTCCAAAACACACTTTTCCATGGAAATTAAGGCTCCTCAGTTTCAGTCAAAAACTGCCAAAGACAGTGTATGTGGCGCATGCCACATTTATGTGTCCCAAGTCTTGCGACATGTATAACAACCAATTTTGACACGTATAAATTATTATCCATATAGTTGCATGGCACGTGATGTTATCGTCATTTTTAGAGGTATTCGATGTGATACCATCACCTCTATCTATAGAGGTATTCAAGAGGTATATTGCACCCAAAAAAATGATCGGAATTATAAAAAATCATGGTAACCCTAAATATTATCGATGGCTTGACCGTGCATGCACACATTTGCATTTGGTATGCGCACAGCACAAATTTTCTAAGCATTGAGTTCACTAGTATTTAAGACTGCATGCAAAGAATCGTTAGAGGAAATGGATGGGATGGCAACAAGCTCAACGCCATACATTATTTTCCTTGCTTGTACAAATTCAATAAATTCCAACACAAAGTGGCTCTCATTTCCTAATTCATAGTCCTACAACATAAAATTCTAGATATTTTGATAAATAAATAAAAAATTATTCCATATCAAATTGTTTGAAATGGTAATTTTTTTTCTTATTATACAGTCTAACAATAACATGCTCGGCTGTTATTTTGACCAAGTAAGTAGGCAAAGGATTTTTTATTTTATTTTGATAAATATCTACGAGGAAAGGGGATTCGAACTTGAAATGTACCATTAGATTAAAAGTTTGTTAATTTTAAGTAGACAACATCTAACCAATTGCGGTCTTAATTGACACTTGGAAAACATATATCATGTCAAATTGCTTGACAACACATTATGTTGCAAGGGAACCACAGATCATAATAAAGCAATTAAAAGGTGAATGTAGGTTGGAGGGAACAAAGAATGGACAAGTCTAGTAAGCTTCTAAGGCTTGGGGAAAAGCTGGCAAGAATGTAAGAGAGGGAGTTCGAGAAGTACAGGTAGAGCTAGCTGCCTGCCCAATCCTTATTCTCTGAACCCAAGAAAGGGAGAGAGAGAGAGAGAGAGAGAGATTGTAGTAGCTAGTTGTGGGCGTTTAATGGAAGGTGTGTTGTTGTTGATGTGGTTTGCCTCGAAAAGGAGCTTCTTCAGAGCAGTGTGCACGTGTAAACCAGTACCCAAATATTTTCATGTCTCCGTATCTCAAAATATTTCTGAAACAATCTCTATCTCTAAAAGAAAGGAAAGAAGGAAACACATGGAAGCTCTAATAAGCCCATACCTCTTTGCTTCTTCTTCTCCAACATAATTAGTCATTCAAATATCAAACAGTTTCATACCCTCAATACTTACCCTTCAACCTCGACCAGCTTATATAGCGATAAATATATATAACTATACCAATTTGAAAAAGATTTTAAATTCGAAATCTCGATCGTTAAATTTAAGAAAAGAAAACATTATCACAAGTAATAATTACTCTATCAGTACGTATGGTAATTATGATATGATAATATGCTATAGATAATATATAATTATTACTGAATAGGTAACAATTAAAATGATGGGGATCTCACGGAATCACATAAAATGTAGGGTAATCTAGTTGTTGTGAGAGAGATCGATCAATAAGTAAACTCAATTCAATTCTTGATACAAAACAAAGTACTAAAAGATAGACAGAAGAAGGGTTTGGTTCGAACAGCAAATTCTTATTCATGGATAGAGAAGAAGATTAATGAGTGAGGAGGACAACAAGGCCGCCATTGTAGAGAAAGCAAACACTAGACTAAGAAATTGTGCTCATGGTTCCTTCTTCTTGGATGCTGTTTCTCTTCATATATTAAACAAAGCTTCGGCACTAGCTAGTACATTTCACAAAATGAAACTCACCAAGAATAATCCATGAAATATACAGTCTTTCAATCAAACAAGTAAAACATATGGTACGTGATCTAATCATCGAACAATGCTAATTAAACCAAGCTCGAAAAAAAAGAGAAAGAAAAGAAGGAAACATACTAAAAATCTGAAATGCTGATCGACAAACCAAATTCTTCTTCTATCCATATAGCTAGCTACTACCTAGCTACATAGCCGGTGATGGAAACATCTTGGTAAGATGTAGGTGATGATGGCAAAGTGAATGAACTCGTGATATGATCCGATACTGATACGGGCTGTTCCATGGTTAGTATGGTGGGCGGCCGGTAGCCCAGTAGGCCGCCTCAGCTGGCAATTGCATGGAATTCAGGAGATTGGGAGGTAAACCATGAAAAAGAGGCGCATTTGTATTTGCAGCTTCAGCCAGAAGTTGTTGCTGTTGTTGTTGCTGTTGATGCTGCTGTTGCTGATGACCAACTCCGCTCGGAGAGCCAAGGCTACCTCCGCCGCCGCCTTGCATTGGCAGCTGACCCTCATCTTCCTCCAGAGGAAGCCGCTCATACGCCGCGTTGCTAAACGAAGCCGCCATGATCACAACAGGCCCGGACGCAATTAGCGTCCCAACAACGCTTCCCCCTACAACTTGCCCTCCTCCGCCTGCTAGATATATGGTCAGCCCCGTCGCGGCAGGCGGGGCTGGCGGAGGCAGAAAAGACCCCGCAAGTGACAAGATCTCGAATCGGCCATGTAAAGTCACGATGGACCCAGGCGAGGCGGGCTGTCTGATTGTCACATTCGTGACGGTGCCCGTCCCGCTCATAATGCAGACACCTCTCTGGCGCCTGCGGGCAAAGGTGGCAACACTCTCCACTATGTCGCAGCCGTCGGCAATCTCCATGACGTGGGTGCGGAGCGCATTGGCGCTGTCGCGGGTGATGATGATGGGGGGCTTGGGCTTGTTCTTGGATCCAGCTGGTCTTCCGCGGGGTCTTCTGGTCATTTCTGATCCATCACCGCCGGAGATGGTGACATTGAGTTCTTTGCCTAAATCGCCGCCATTGCCGCCGCTGTCATTGTCCATATCTCGCTCTCTTTTCTGGCCCTTGTTGTTGAGGCCGCTGCTGCCGGTTTGCTCGTCTTCCGAATTCTGCTGCTGCTGGTGGAACTGAGGATGATGCTGCAGGTGGAAATCTCTTGTATGGAAAGGAGGAGGGAGAGAATGGGTGTCCATATCAAATTTTTATGCTCTTTTTTCACCTTCTTTACTTTCTTTTTCCTCGAATACAAAGAACCCAAGAAATTGAGAAAGAAGAAAGGAGAGCTAGTGCCAAGCTAAAAGGTGGTTGTGTACACAAATTCAAAGAGAGAGAAAGAGAGAGAGAGAGAGAGAGAGAGAAAGTGAGATGAGGAGCTAGCAAAAGGGAATAAAGATTAACAACTAAGGAAGACTTGTACAGTACTTTCTTGGGTGTCCGTGTCTCTCTCTTTGTTTCTGTGGGTTGCTTTAATTCTTCTTCATCTTGTTCAGTGAACCAGGCTTGAGCAGAAAGCAGCAGATTTGTGGTGACACCCACAAAATTGGAGCTGAAATTGGCATGCTTCTTCAGTCTTGTGGGTAAAGGAAAGGGTTAATTTTGGTATGGTTTCTTGGTGTTCTTGTTGACGGTTTGGGAGAGAAGCAGAGAGAAGAAAGAAGAAGAAGATGAAAAGAAAACAGGTTATGGGGGAATGGGTTTTGGATCGTCAGTTTGGTCTAAAGAGAGAAAGAGAGAGGGAAGGGGTCAAGTAGAGTTGGGTTAGGGTTAGATTGAGATGAGAGAGAGAGAGAGAGGGATGGATATGGGTTTGGTTTGGGTAAGAGTAAGAGACTACAACTGCGTGCTTATGGGCGGTGCAGTGGTCCCCACACCTTTCCTTCTCTCTCTCCTCTCTCTCAAAATGGCGTTTGAAAGAACTAAGAAACTGACTAATTAAACATTTAGTCTTAAGTAATTAGGATTAGTTTAATTAAATAGGGTAGAGAACCAGCTGCCATGTATGGGACCATTCTGTCTCTTTAATATTTTTTTTTGGACATTAAACCCCATCGAATCAATCAATGTTGTTAATGGCAATAATGTAATTTGAAGAGGCAAGCATATGTAGCTGGCACATTAAAATTGGGCTCTCGTGTGATTACATTGGCATGGCAAGAGAGAGAGAGAGAGCGTGCTTCAATTTTCCATGACCCACATGCACCATGGGTCTGCAAATTCTATCTTTATCTCTAACGTTTAAACCTTAATGTTGGGGTCCACTGTCCACTTGCTTTTAGAACATTACACGTGTCTGTTCCCCCGCTTCTTTCGGGTCTCTTTCGCAAACTTCATCTTCCTTTCCTTGGATATGCCATGAACTAGTTGGGTTGTTGTGATGGAGCAATGTTAGAGAACCACATTTTCTTGTACCACCACTCGATGTGTTTCTTGTAAAGATACAATTAATGTAAAAAGCAAATTTCATTTGTCTAATTTACCTCCACGTTAGAAGATTTTGCATTAATCGTCAATTGATTATGAATTGAATGCTCACATTCTAATATGGTATCAGTATAAACAATTCACATGAAAGGCCAAACGGATTCACGCTACACACAGCACCTAAAAGATCTTGAACCTCTTTATTCACCGTGAATTATATTTTAAATTGAATATACTCACATTCTAATATGTAATACTAACTAGATGAAGATCATTATTGTGATATGTGAGAGAATATATGGACATCAATTCATCAGTACGACAATGTTTTATTTAGTCTTCTAGTAATTAGGATAATGTAATATCATTTATCATCTCTGGTACTAGTTCATATTAAAAATGGACGTAGGTGAACTTTTTTATACCTTTCAATATTATTCTTAATTTGTACTTGATGAGTGCCTTTATTGGGTTTCTTTTTTATCTTTTGAGTGAGACTCAATTGGCCGGGGTGTGTACTTCTGTTTGGCTTAGGGCGCAGTTAAATTATGTCAGCAGCCCACTAAAGTTGAAAAGAAACAAAACCAAAGACTACTTACTTGGGTACGTGTTTGTCAATAACTTTGGGATTTTATCTATGGTTATCTTGTTTTCAATAGTGGAGTTTAGAATCTCATCTTTGAAGTTAGGTAATTGTAGATTTTTTCTTTTTAAGTGATATTTTAACTACTTTGATATACGGAGAAGTGTAAATTAAATTCATGTTTAAAATGATCGACAAACTATCTTAATCAACTGACCTAAAACATTTAAATGAAGAATTTATATTCGAAAACAACCAAAAATTGACCGTCTAAATTAACTAGAGGGCCCAAATTTCATTTTGTAGATGGTTCATGGTTATGAAACGCCAACAAAAGTAACATAAAGTTGATGCTTTGATTGGTCTAGAAGAGCTCCCTAAGACACACTCATAGTTGTACGTGGAGATACAATTACAGGATGAGCATAAAGAAACAGCCGAACATTGAGAAAGTTACTTTACAGGCACTATGATTGTGCCCTTCATTTTCAAAGTTTTGTGATGTGGCAGAAAAAGAAAAGCTACAAATTGTGCCCTTCGAATTTGTAGTGAATCTTGAAGTTTTCTTGATTTCCACCTAGCCTAGGCTCCACAAATTTTCCTTGAGCTACTCCATTTTTATGGTCATGTTTCTACTCTACCTCAACTAATAATCATGTGTCATGTGTTTCAACTAAATCGTCATCTCTGATACTACTTGCGATTTCATCTTTCGTCTCCCCCAGTTTGCACCGAAATACATAGTTCTAACTTTAATTACTTAATTCGAGTTCAAATATGAAAGTCTTCCGTGCAACTTGAAAAAATAGCTCACTAATTATTATACCCCCAATGCTGGACAATCACTTCACACTATTCCTAACAAGTTAGTTACATGCCACTTTAGTCAATTTTAATAGAGTATACATGGCATATAATATACAACACATCCACCAACATGTTTTCATTTGTATATTATTGCATATAAAAGTATCCAATTGTTTATACAACCAAAGAAATCCTCAATTATAGTACCTCTGGCAATAGGGTCATAGACAAATAGAAATGATATAACAAGAATTTCTCCATGTCTCCATGATATATATAAATAAGAAAACTAGGTTTTTCTTTTTGTGGGAAAAATATCCAAAACCGAACTAGCCAATACCAAATCTAGTAACCCATTGATCAATAGGCCAAGCATTTGAGAGCAAGAGTGGAAAGAGCCAGCACATAGCAGATATAGAGGGACAGGGTGTAAGTAAGGGGAAGGGTTGGTTGGGTGTGGGAAGCAAATAAACAGGTAAGCATAGCAAAATAGGTCAATGGAGAGAGAGAGAGAGAGAAAGAGAGAGAGAGAGGCGCAGAGAGCATGGTTTGACCGCATAATCCAGAGTGTTGGGGGCGTGGGAGTAAGAGCAAAAGACGCGTGGGTGGCGCTGACACTCATCAGAAAGCGCCACTGCACGAGCGCCGGAGAGTTTGCTGCTCTCTGCACTGCACCCGCACCAATTAAACCCTTCTCTCTCTCTCTCTCTCTCTCTCTCTCTCTCTCTCTCATCCCAATCGAATTGGCAATTACTCCTTTTCTTTCCTACTTTCTTTCTTTTCTTTCTTGCTAAGACTACTCACAATTCACCAACAAAGAAACAAAAGAAACAAAGAGGCTGCTCACAATTCTGTTCTCTCGCATGCACCCTTGGACGCAAACCCATGTACCAAAAGATGCTCTTTGTCGGTCTCTCCCTCTCTCTGTGGGCCCCACACTTTAGATCCTCTTGTTCTTCATTTCCTCAACCCCTCCAAAAGTCCAAAACCACATAACGCCCCAGTTGCTCCAAACCATGTCAATTGTCATCTATCACAACAGTTTATCAACCTATAATAAAATAGGGAAACAGGGTAACACAGTAACGTTCTCTTATTAGACAATTTGAAAACATAAATTTGTTAACTTTAAATATAAATATGTTGTCAGACTGTAAATCTGAACATACGCTCAAACAAAAATTAACTTAATAAATTATCGTTTATTAGATATACGGCATAATCTACTTAATTCATAATTATAATCTAGTGCATGGTTCAATGAGAGGACATCTACATATGATTATCATTCATTTGTGACTTTGGGTTTTTAAAAGATTAAGGTGGGTTTTAACTTTTATGGGACCACCCGAAGGAGAGTACGACAGTTTAGATTGGCAGAAAATTGCTAATTATGTGGATTAGGTACTATGAATTGTTAATATGTGATAATTAATGTCACATAATTGCCTGTGAATATTCCTTTTGCAAATTTAGGGTAATGGGTTTTTACTTGGCCAGGGCCGGTTGCCGTGCCTATCCTTTTCTAGCTGGTTTAAGATTCGCTTTGCTAAAACACTTACCACATTTTAGGCGTCAATGCTTCAATGGCCATCAACATCAATCGACTAACAACTCCTATTAGCAGCTAGCTGCTAGCTGCTGCCACATATCACATGATACCTACCCCACACACAAAAGAGTTCCATGCATAATCCAAACATAGCCGGATCTTATTCTCCTATTTCTTTTCAAAGTTGACCATTTAAAATTCATTGTTAACGATTAATCCATATCAACGGTCATATATATATATATATGGAGCACATATGACAAGAGAAATGGCTTTGCCAACGGTATGAACATTGTCCTTTGACTTTGAAATTAAGGGCTTAGTTAGGAACTTAATAATCAAACTTCAATAACACGAGAATCGTAATGATAGAAAGTCTTACACTCCAACACGAGTGATTATCAATTATTGAACATGTGATTTTTATAATTTTTAATGAATTATAGTCGTTTACGCGTGCACGGATTACAGTCAAAATTAGAAACCTCTTAATACTAGTAATATTGTTACTCCATGCAAGGTGTTACAAGGGATAAATTTATCATAAAGAGTGTTCACATTTTTTTTAAAGCCAAATTAAGGTGACGACTTTTGTCACGTGTCATGCAAACAGCTATAAATGGAAGTTACTGCTTAATCATACTATATATATGGACTACGAAGTCTCGCAAAATCTTGTGTCATTAGGAAATTGAATGCTTGTCTACTCTAACTAGTTACTTAATGTATTTAATATTTCTATTAATTTCTCTAGATACATTTCGAGTCACGGAGAGAACAATATTGCAGCATATAGAAAGGGAAAAAACAGTTCCCGATGATCAAACAAAAGGTTGGTTTGGAAGCATTTTTAACAAAAGAAATCGCCTTACAGATACGAAAATAATGAGAAAAATTGGATTCAATTGTCAATTGTTCCTATCGAAAATAAGATTGATTATAAATTCAAATCATAGCCAAGGTCTAAAATATCGATGATATCGGAAATATTGGTAGTCCAAAAATACGGAAATTTCGATGGAAATATCGGGATATTATCGATATCGATAAAAATTGAATAAAAACCATGGAAATTGTAAGAAAAACTTGGAAATTTTTATTTAAACTTTGGAGAATGTTTATTTAGTCAATTATCTATTAGTTTATCACAAAAAATTAAAAGGAAATGCATTGCATGATGGATTTAACTGATTTAAGTTGATTATACAGCGAGCTAGCAAACACTATAAGTGTAGAAAATATATAGTAATTAATGAAAAAAGATTAAACACACCATAATCATTTATATATAATGATTTATTACAATATTTTACACTTTATACATTGCATGGTAAGATACATGAGTGACTTAGTACCACATAGAGTTCCTATGAGGTTCAAAATTTTCACTATCTTCATCATCTCTATGTGTAGAGTAAGTGTATTGTGAAGAGTAGTTATCAAATGATAAATCCCAAAAATAGTTTTGCATGTAATTGTTAACATGCCACCCATATAAATATTTTAGCATATTATAACAAAAACATAAGTGATATGGTGGTTAAGGTGTTGGAGGAGTAAAATGGGAGGGGGTCAAATCCCCTTTGTGTTTTTTTCCTCCATTTTTTTTTTTCCCTTTACATCTATATTTTCGATATTTTAGCGATATTACACCTATATTTTGACAAAATATTGCTGAAGTGTGAGCAAAATTATCAACATCAATATTTTCCGATATTATCGTCGATATTGTCGATATTTGTACAATATGTACATAGATATGTTCCGAAATATCCGTGATTCGAAACAATCGAAATATCCTCGATATTTCGTCGATATTATCGATATTTCATACTATGATCATAGCACATAGTTTCAGAAAATCATACGATTTTCCTGATCTAAATAAAGTAGGTTATTAATTATTGGGTCTAGCCCGAAATATCAATTCTACTTGATAAACAATTTACAGCAATAGGAGAGAAATTGGTCCTGCTTCTAGCTAGCTAATTATAGGACCATATTTATTTTTTAGAAAAAGTTGATAGAGATCCAAGAATCCAACCAATAGTTGGGTCTAGTCCTTGAATTATTGTTTGTTGATACAAGTCCTTTGACTAGTTTACCACATAAATTACATTCCATTTTTGACATACTGACTCAGACTAATAATTTCCTTTTCTATTCAATGACAAACGTGTTAAATGGCTTCAGATTATCATGTAAATTATTATTACCCAATTCAAGGCTAAGGGGCAACATTGAAACAAAAAATGATTTTTAAAAATAAAAATAAAAAGATTACATTAGAAAATATTTAAAGAGGAATGTAATAGTAATACTATGTGGCACAAAAGTCCAAGGACTTGTATCAAAGTCACCAAATCTGAAGATTAAACCCAACTTCTCAATAGAATTTGAATCTGTATCAACTTTGATATGTTAATCCATCGCCACTTATTTTACTGTGCACTTCTTTTATTCTTCGTTGAAGATACAATTGCCCACTCATATACTGTTATTGTTTGATAATCCTGTGCTACGGGTACAATACCCTACTAACCATTGAACTTGATATACTGTCTCGAATATGGTGGCTACCAGGTTTGCTTACCTGGCCATAGAATTGATTTGAGTAGACTGCAATCGAAGAGATTCATTGCATCTAAGTGAAAATGGACCCATCTCTAAGAACCTGTTTATTTTCTGAATGTAAAAGGAGCATGTTCAAGGTCAGTGCTTTGCATTAATTTCACATGCAACTACAGTCTTATGTTACCACTCAACGTCCGTACACCCTAAATGAAGTGAAAGTTATTGTCTTATTCGGGACTTCAATATTATTCATTAAAAAAGAGCCAACAGTAGTTTCTTCAAATTAAATTTGACTCATAATTTGTCAAGCCCTTCAGTTTGTCAGGAATGGATGTATGCCTCTCTTCGATGTGATTTTCATTCAGAAGATTGCTTTCATGCATCAATTAATTAGCATTTCCCCATATAGCACCGTTAAGTTCACGGGATTTAAATTAGATTAAAATTTTAAAACCGTGATGACGACCCGATTGTTCCTAATTAAGACCCTTCAACATAATTGACTTTGATCAATATTTTGTTCATTTTCTTTACCTAGTTCACAAGTTTGAAGTTCTCTAACCCAAAATTTACGGTTTCGTAGATAATAATTAATTCACCATCTTGATATAAGCGATATTAAAAGAGAGGATTCGAACACAGAAACTCGGATGTAAGATTAACCTATATTGACCACTTAACTTTATAGAGTGAACTAAACGAAGAAGCAGCCCTACCCTACTACCAATTACCATCTACAAGTCTTGAGTGACATGAAACTTGGAAGTTGAGGTCTTCAAGAAAGGGGGGGTCTTACCTTGAGGAAAAGAAGTAGTGGATGAGATAGACAAAAGAGATAGGGAGAGAGAGAGAGAGAAAAAAAGAATTAATTAGAAAGTGTCACAGCCTTGATGCTAGTGACTTAATCATATTTTAATTAAGATGTTAAGTGTATTCCAATAAACAAAACAAAACCCATCACTATCTCCTAAATAAAAAACTATATCTAAGAACCAAGTCCATGAAATGAGCACATAATTAAACCCTAAGCCCCATGTGAAAGGCATCAATGAATGCCTCGAATCTGGCATGGCTTTGCCCTGTTTCTCTGCTTTCTCACAAGCCCTATATTTCCGGTTCGAGGCTGCTGTTTGTGGAGAGAGATGAGAGTGAGACCCATCTTCTTATTCTCCAGGGAAGACCAACAGAGCTTCACATGTGGATGTGGGGTTTCTTAATTCATAAATTGAAAAAAGCATTCATAGATAGAGTTGATGATGAGCAGTTAATTTAATTAATTATTATATTAAACATTTTTTTTTAATTAGGGGAGTAATTTATTTATTTAATTAGCTTGCAAACGACAAATTAAGGCAGCCACGTGATGGATGGAAATTTGCTGTAAGGAATCTTTCTGGTCATGCATCCCGTCAACTGCTTAATTGGAATAATTAACCAGTAATCAACCACTAGTTAGTTAGCATTGCGTCGACAACACCCTCCTAATCAATTTCTCACTAATTAATCCCTACACTTTTGAGCTTAATGACCACA
>NW_018923320.1:0-10381 GCF_002207925.1 Prunus avium
GTTTCTTAGAATTCAAGTTAGGTACGTTTTAGTAAAAACACAAAGTGAGATCTTGTTTCTCTTCATATTTGATGTCCAATGGCTAGGATTTTATTTACATCAAAGTGTGCGTCAAGAACAAAGGAATCGGATAAGTCATTTTTCTTCCCTTCATTTTTTACACACTTCCATGCATAATCTAAGACCTATAAATTCATCTTTTTCACAATAGTATTTTTAATTAAAAAATTTCATGCATATAAAGATTTTATTTTTCACTCGCCTATTGCCAACCATGACGACACAGGACGTTAGGCGAAAGTAGTATTCTTGGCTTGGCCCGCTAAGGCATGTAAAGATATTCGTGGGAGCGCTTTTCGTCCCACAAGAATATTCGATCGATTGATTCCCCTTTCTTTTTCGTTGTCTTTTTATCCCTGCAAAATAGATTGGAATAAAAGGACCACACCCTGGGGGTGTTAGCCAAAGGCCCTCCAATGCCTAAATTAGTTCAATTGAATCATAAAGAAACAATAGCTAAAAGGGTACGGAGATTTTTGTATGGAGAACCGGGTGGCCCGAGCAGTGTGTGGTGGCCGGAGCCTTGTGTAAGGGAGAGAAAGAGAGAGAGAGAGAGAGAGGAAGCTATGAGGGAATTTTTGTAGAGTTTTTGTGAGCTTAGAATGGCTTACCTCATGCCTTGCATAGCCTCGTATTTATAGAGTCTCGTAGGGTTAGGGTTTGGAGAAAAATAATCCTTGTTGGGAAAGGAATTATTTTTTTGATTTTAGAAGATTTAAATCAACTAGGTATTTAATGTGAATCAAATCCCTAATTAAGGCAAGAATCCCCAAATCAAATAATCCCCAAATGGAAGGAAATTTTCATCTAATGTGAATCAAATCCCTAATTCTATTTGTACCACCTTTATTGACTACCTTGCAACCTCTCTAATAGAGGTGAGCTCCACGAGTATATGTGGGCAGTGGTGGATCCAGAAAATTTTCTCTTTGGAGGCAAAATTAAGCTCTAAATATATATGACTACAAATGCTTGCCCCTTTATATCTACATCAGCCCCTTATGTGAGGTATTTTATCAAACATGTTGCCTCCACACTCAAACAAATCAACATAAAATTACTAAGCAAGTTCATGGTGGAGAAAAGGCAGTGAGGGCAATAACCTTCATTGGCCCCTTGCTGAAATTGGTACTTAGGTGAAGAGGGGTAAATTAAAGGCTATTTTAAACACTTACCAACTACACAAATCTTAACTTAACCTGAGATCAATATAACTAGTTAACTATTAGTCATAAACTAGAAACAATCACACACACAGATGAAACAACCAATACTGCAAGCCTAGAAGATCATTAGTGACAACCTAAGTACTCAGAAAGACCCATCAATCTAGGCATCCCTTGTGCTAGCAACAACTAAGGTGAGTAGTGTGTGTGAATACATCAAGACCAAATATATAGCAATATTCAGATGATGACTAGTCAACAGGAAGAACACAACACCAGAAAAACATGAACAACAAACCCAGAAAATTGTTAATCCAGAAACCCACCATTGGGAAAAATTGGGAGTCATCATCTGATCAGGCAATCCACTAAGCAAAGAAGATTCTTACAAAGAAATCACAAGCAAGCTCAAGGAAACCTAGATCTATTTAGAAAATGAGCTATACCTCCTCCATGCAAACTTCTTTTCCAAACTTAGCAAAGCTTGTAGCTAGTTCTTCATGGCAATGACAGCTTCCTCCTCAGCTTGTTCATCCCATGGCACCAGCTCACACAGCTCAACTCCAAACAAGAACATGAAATTTGGATTCAAAATGAAATGGTCAATTTCTTCAAGAAACCATACTTTTGAAGAAATCAATCTAGAATCTGACCTAGATCTATATGAGAATGTATTTGATTTAGCTAGATGCAGATTTCATCTTTCAAAGCAGTTTTCAAAATCAATTTGAAAAACTCATTTATGAAAAGATGGAGAAATCACTCCAAAGGAAAGGAGAGCAAAGGAGGAGAAACTCACACCCTCTCAAAAACACCTTTCCTGAAGTGACGGCTCCAAAAGGAATGAAGAGACCATTTACCCAAAATTCCTAGGTCTGAAACAGACAGGTGGCAACATAAGAATATCAGAGAATAAGACAAAATTTTGTTAGGACCCAGCTGGAAAATGAAATGAGCTGGCAGAACTCATTAAGCACAAAAGATGACTAGTTAAACACATGCAAGATGACTAGTCATAACCTAATGCAATCTAATGAATGTAATGTAGAATTTACTGTTGGCATCCCTTGATTATGATGAGCCATTGATGTCAAAGGCACAGGAGATAATAATTTAACCTAGTCTAATAACATTGAGCTTGGGAAATACATTACATGTCCTATTACAAAGTTGGCAAGGAAAGCTAAAAGAATACTAGCTAGAATACAACTCAAAACTTGCTAGATCTGCCAGTGTATGTGGGACCCACATGTATTAGAGAGATGGTCAGTAAGATGATCAATAAAGATAATACAAATAGCAATGCCCTTAATAATAAGAAATTCGTCATTTTGGAAGCTGTTATTAGAGCATGAAAAAATGACTTTATGAGAGCTCTCGACCTGAATCATGCATGGTTACAGCATATACATTTTAACATATAGTTGTATGTTTTTTGGTATCAAAGGATATATGATAATTTACCTATCAAAGGAATCTCATCATTGAAGCATTCATGTTTCCCTAGCTACCTAGAATTCATTAAAATTATTGGGCTATATAGACCAATGTAAATATAGGGTAATGCTAGGCTTACCACATTTTTGTACCACATTGTCTACCACCTCTCTAATAGAGGTAGAGCCCACAAATACAATGGGGCTCACCTCTATTAGAGAGGTGGTAAACAATGTGGTATAAAAATGTGGTAAGCCTAGCATTTTCCATAAATATATAGTACACTATAACTGAAGTAGGTAAACTTAGCAGTCAAGGGTGTTCCTAAGACTTGTAGGATCTTATCACACGTCAATGCTAGTGTACTGAAAAGAGGAGAACAACTTCCCTGGCACGGGGATGCCAGGGTCAGCCAGGGTAAGACTAGAAATGCTACAAAAGTTTATCAGATGTATCAATGTCATGTCCCAGTGAAAAGACACTAATACGTTTTGTCTTCTGTTTTTATAGAACAGAGGCTACCTAGAATTCATTAAAATTATTGGGCTATATAGACCAATGTAAATATAGGGTAATGCTAGGCTTACCACATTTTTGTACCACATTGTCTACCACCTCTCTAATAGAGGTAGAGCCCACAAATACAATGGGGCTCACCTCTATTAGAGAGGTGGTAAACAATGTGGTATAAAAATGTGGTAAGCCTAGCATTTTCCATAAATATATAGTACACTATAACTGAAGTAGGTAAACTTAGCAGTCAAGGGTGTTCCTAAGACTTGTAGGATCTTATCACACGTCAATGCTAGTGTATTGAAAAGAGGAGAACAACTTCCCTGGCACGGGGATGCCAGGGTCAGCCACGGTAAGACTAGAAATGCTACAAAAGTTTATCAGATGTATCAATGTCATGTCCCAGTGAAAAGACACTAATACGTTTTGTCTTCTGTTTTTATAGAACAGAGTAGTTTATGCATATCACAAACACAGCACAATGAGATGAAGCTGAACAAATTTGACCCATCCCCCAAGTTAATTTCATTAACATATTTAAAAATTTGACTTGATCTATTTCACTTGCTCAAAAATAAATCGTGGGTTTGAAGCAAAAATGGCAGTTTGTTTTCCTCTCCAACTCGGTATTTTTGTATAACCTACTTAAAACTGGTATGAACATAGTAACATCTGGATATATACATGCGCCATGAATTAAACTCAGCGAGGTTTATGAATTAACTTTATTAAATATGACTGAAGCACAAACAAGAGCTCAAGCTAATTAAACACACGTACACCTTAAAATTGAAATTACGTACTGATCAACTTGGAAGACTAATTTACATCACACATTTACACTGACTCCATTATTCCATCGTCCACTATCTCCCTCAGGCTGAAGATATGTATCGACTGCTTGGAGGAGATTTCTCGAGTATATCGGTGATCGTTGGTGTTTGCTTTGGTGTTGGTGCTGCTTTGGGCGGAGGGGGCGGGGATTTGGACCTTCGGGTATAATTTCCATTCACACCTGTCTTGGTCACGAAAAACTTACTTCCAATATTTTCTGTACCAAGGAAAGAAGACATGGGATGCTTGGAAGAGCTTTGGTCTGAATATACACAAGAAAAAATGGTTGGCATCAACAAAAACAAATCTATCAACTATATGTGATCAGCAATGTCATAGTATACTCTTGTTTTTCTGTTGATATAATGATGATGGGGATAAGGATTGATGATGATGATGATTATCGATTAAATTGTTTCATCATATGATGACAGCATGAATTATTTTAGAAAATTGATTTTTTGGTTGACCCTTAAAATGTGGACAACTAGCGAGCACAGCTAAATGAAAGACCAGATGTTTTTTTTATAGTAAATTTGACTTTTCCCCTTCAAACTAGTTTTTTCTTACCTACAGCTCATCCCATTATTTTTTCTTGATTAAAACCCAATGACTAGGATTCAATAAATTACCTGCATTTTCTTCGATACATGAGGTAAATTGTTGAACTTGCAAAATCTAGGTGCATTTTCTCCTATGAACCCTTTTTGTTTTTTTTTTAATTGGACAAATGAAAGACTAGATGTTAATGTTAATAAAATAGAAGAATTATATAACATACATAGTACATATATATCTGTACAGTGCAGAAACAGCTATCAACGAATATTATTTGGAAGCTGTTATTAAAACATCATAAAAATGGCTTTGTAAGAGCTCCGAAGCTGAATAATGCATGTTTTTTTTGGTGTCAAATCATATATGACAATTTACCTATCAAAGCCCTTGCATGAGCAGAACTGATCCAGGTTCCCACAGCAAACATGAGGATTATCAACGTGCCTCTCATCATTGAAGCATATATATGTGTCCCTAGCTGGCTAGAATTCATGGAATCGAATTGAAATGAAGTTATTTATAGACCAATGAATGTACTACAGTACTAACTTATTCGTATTAGGTATAGGAATCACGATATTGGTAGTTGGTATACTTAGCAGTCAAGGTCGGTCGTAAGACTTGTAGGATCATGTCACGTCAAAGCTTACAAGGATAATAATTCGGGGAGTGATAAGTCATTTATATATCATATAAATTTACTCTTTTCATTTAGATGTTGTATGTAAAAGTTGATTGTTCTATAGAGATCTTCACATATTCCAGCTTTTGTGTTTTCAGGAACTCTAAAATGCCAAAAATGGAGAAATTACTTTTTACTAGGAGATTTGGATGAAACCACTTGGAGATGAAAGCTAAGAGGTCATGAGACGTTGTGTCAAAATTTGAGAGTTATTGGGCCAGCCAACTGTTCAGAACGAATTATTAAAGTCAGGGCGTGTGCCATACGGGCAGATTGGAGCTGTTGGGCTTGAGGACGATTTTAGTCAAGTTTATGGAATTTTTCTTGGAAAATATTTGTTATAAAAATTGTAGCTGACGTCAATACCTTTTCAATGACATCTTACACATTCAATTTGGTGAAGATTAAGTCCACCAAAAGCCCAGAATCGAAACATATGCTGTAAGCCGCAAAGAATTAGGAAAGCTGACTTGTACTTTTTTTTATTTATAATATTTTCTATTGGTTACAATTTGTTTGGTTGGTTGTTCATGCATTGCAAGTTAAGTTATTTGAGGTTTACTAGGACTAGGAAAAGGTAGAGGGATTATATAAAAAGAAAAGCCTAGGTCAGAAAAAAAGGGAACTTGACGACCCGTTCATCAAGAGGAGAATACAGCGCTAGGCGTGTGCGTGTGATGTTGTATTTCAGGGTTTCTTCTTTCACTCTTATGATATTATTTTCTGTGTTTTTAATTATGTTCATGTGTAACTAAACTTTAATCTAGGGCGGGGTAAAGCCCTAGAATGATGATATAGTACTGTATGTTTATTTATCCATTAATGTGATTTTGTGTTTGAACTTTTAATTGCCGAGTGTTATACTGGTTATGTGCTTTGATGCTTGATCATCATTATGGTATATGACTAAGTTATATGATGCAAAATTGAGTGAATGCCACACTGATTTTGAGCATGCTTCTTGCAATTAAAAGGTGTGTTTACTTAGGGTAAATGTCATGCTATAAGAATTACATGATTGATTTGGTTACTCGTGCTCATTGTATCTTCATGTTTATATCTAGCCTAAAGGCCATAGGGAGATTGCATGTTATAGGAATTATTCTAGCCTAAATGCCATAGGGAGAATAAACGTAAGGTAACCAATCTTCAATATGGAATTACCTCTTAATGGATGAATGAACATAAGTGCTATATTGGATTGCTTGTGGTGGACGCCTAGCCTTAGTGTCTTGTCTTCCTGATTTTATCAACCAATTAATAATCCTTCAAAACTTTCTTTCCAATTTGTGTTTTATTATATTCGCATTGAATCCAAAAAATAATAATTCATTGATTTACATGTCAAGTATTTAGCACATCTTTTCAATTGAGCTTTCATAGGAATGACCTCGTATTTACCTTTGCTATACTTAACTTCTGTTTTGCAGGTGGTTAAAATCCTATAAGGGAGTTAAGAAGTAATTAATGAGTTTCCAAAACTTAGTTCTCATCATTGTAGATCCTACTGCAAACTGCATGGCCAATTTCAGGCTCGAATCTCCCACATATATACGTATCTGTACACAAACAGAGCAAAAACATTTGTCAATGGATAGGTTTAATAATTCAATAATTCTATTTGTACCACCTTTATTGACCATCTTGCAAACCACATCTCTAATAGAAGTGAGCTCTATGAGTATATGTGGGCAGTGGTAGATCCTAAAAATTTTCTCTTTGGGGGCAAAATTAAGCTCTAAATATATATGACTACAAATGCCTTCATTAGTAGCCCAAAAAAAAAAAAAACAATATTATGAATTATAATTATAATGTTATTATTAATACAGTTAAATACATTTTTATCCATGTATTCAACCTCTAACAACTAAGTCGTTATAAAGAGGACACATAATAGACTAGAACAAAATTTGAAGTTTGAGACTACGACTTTTATACCAGAATTTGCATGGCCTTCTGTGGATATGAGTAGATGTACATCTTGGGCGCTTGTTGTTAATGGTGTAATCTTTGTATCTTGATTAGCCTCTCTCTATGCTTACTATACTTTCGTATTTATATTAATCCTATGTGGTTATTTGTATTTGTATTGGCTTTTGCTGCTGACGGCCTTTAGGCCTAAATTTTGTCAAACTCATTGTTGTCCATCGTAATGTAGCCAGATAAGAACACCTAGAGATGTAATTCTTAATTTAAACTAAAGCTTGGGAAAATACAAGGAAAGCCAAAAAAAATCACAAAATGCATACACTTACAACTACCTTGGCAACAGCACAAGCTGAATTTGCATGTGAGCTTGCCCGGTTTGCAGAGACCCACTGCTTGCCCGCTAGAATTGCGATTTGGGGCTAAGGGCCCCTTTTGCTCGAGCCAACCTCTAAAGTGCTCTAAACTGACTGGTAATACGTACAAAAGTTGATCAGATGTGTCAATGTCATGTCCCTGGGAAAAGACACAAATACTTTTCGTCTATTGTTTTTATCGAACATTGTAGTTTATTCATATCACAAACACAGCACAATGAGATGAACCTGAACAAAGCTGAAAAAAGTTACTTTCATTAACATATTTAAAAATTTGACTTGATCTATTTGACTTGCTCAAAAATAAATCGTGGGTTTGAAGCAAAAATGGCAATTTAAATTCTGAAAAATGGCAGTTTGTTGCTTCCTCTCCAACTCATAATAATTTTTTTTATTTATAATAACCTATTTAAAACTATTATGAACATAATGATATCTAGATATATAAAACTCAGCGAGGTTTATGAATTAATTTCATTAAACATGGCTGAAGCACAAACAAGACCTCAAGCTAATAAAACACACCTTGAAATTGAAATTACGTACTGATCAACTTGGAAGACTAATTTATATATCACACCAAGGAAAGAAAACTTACTTTCAATATTTTCTGTACCAAGGAAAGAAGCTTTGGTCTGAATATACACACAATAAAAAATGGTTGGCATCAACAAAACCAAATCTATCAACTATATGCGATCAGCAATGTCATAGTATATCGTTGTTTTTGTGCTGATATAATGATGATGGCGATAAGGATTGATGATGATGATTATCGATTGAATTGTTTCATCATATGATGATGACTATACCCTACTCCTTAAAGAATCTTTGTTTTGTAACTTCTGTTTTATTTGGATCACCATCTGTTTTTGGTTGCGCTTATTATTGGTCTGTCCCGAACGGTAAAACAAAAAGAAAATTGGTATATATACCTAAACAGAGACAAGCATGGGGAATTGATGTTATCTTACAAGATAAAATAAAAAGGGAGATTCACTATTATACCCAATATAGAGGCCCAAATTATTTAAAAATTCTATTTGAAATGGACACTAGAAACGCACTCAAAGTCCATTTATAACATAACAAAAAGTCTTTTAACTTCTTATAAATTACAAAACTGTCATCGATATGTTTTAAAACAAGCCCAACACCAAAACCTCATAAAAAAAAAGAGATATTTAGTCAAATACCCATTCTTAGCACTAAAACTATAAATAAACCCTACACCATTTAATTTCTATAAACAAACCCAAAAAAAACCCAAAAAATGACAATTGGCCCTATTAAATTTAATTTTGATTATTAAATTACTTTGATGTCCTATTGAGTATTTTGGGCTTGTTTATATGTTTTGGGGTTGGGTTTGTTTTGAGAAATCAATGGCAGTTTTGTATTTAAAAGAAGTTAAAAGCCTTTTTGTTATGTTATAAATGGGCTTTGGGTGTGTTTCTAAAGTCCATTTAATATAGGGTATTTTTATAATTTGGGCTCCTATATTGGGTATATTAGTGAATCTCCCAAAAAAAAACTCAAAACACTCAATAGGGCATCAAAGTAATTTTTTTTTGGGGTTTTTTTTTTGTTTGTTTATAGAAATTAAATGGTGGTGAATTTATCTATATCATTAGTGGTAAGAATGAATATATGACTAAATATCTTATAAAAAATAAACTTAGGGATATTTATCATGTTGATTTTACTAAAGTATGATTTTACCAAAATATTAAATCCTAGAGTGGTGCACCAAAATAGTAGCGTCAAGGGCCCCTGAGACTTGTATTATCACGTCAAAGCCGGGACTAATGTAGTGAAAAGATTCGACCAAATAAAAAATGTAATGAAAACAGACTAGAAAACTACAAAAGTTTATCAGATGAGTCAACGTCGCGTGCGAGTGAACAGACACTAATACTTTTCCCTTCTGGTTTTATAGAAAAGAGTCCAATACTTCATGAATGTCACACAAGAGTTGAACAAATTTGACCCATCTACCCAGTTAATTTCATTAAATCCCTCTTCTCATTCCTCTCTTACCACACACCTACCTCCATAAAAAAACCCTTCTCGTTCTCCAACTACTCTCTCCTTCTTTGATCTCTCAACCAAAAACCCACCACATATTTTTTATGATCTTGATCTAGAGGAGTGAGAATTTGAGACCTAGAAACTTAAAGCTAATCATATTTCTGATTCTATCTTTTAAATTATTAGTTTTTGTTTCATGCTCCTGCAGTTTTATACCAAACACATTTTTTTGGTGAAGACTTTATTTTTAAAATATTTTTTCAAAATTCGGTGCTACAATTTTTTTTTATAAAAAAAATTGCTTTAAACTTATTCAATTGTAGACTTTGGGGATTTTGATGAGATAATTAAGCTTTTCGATTTACTAATTAAGCTTATCGTAATACTGGATCTCTCTAGGTTTTCTTTATTTATAATTAATCTAAACTAAGGGCTTCTGATGCATCCACTGGCAGACTCACAAAAGTGCAAGGAGGTCCCTCTTTGGAAAACGACATAGAGATGCCGGATATTGGTGCACCTCTACTACTGCCAAGAATCTATTCGATGAAATGCCTGAAAGGGTTCTCTATTTGCTGCGCTGCGCGCGGCTTGCCCTCTTATTAATTTTTTTAAAATCTCCTAACCAAATGACGTCGTTTTGGGCCAGGGAAAAAAACAAGTAAAATAAGAGGAAACGTAGATGCAAAAAAGCCTTATCGACATAGAAGAGCGAGAAAACCTAAACTTGTTGAAGTTGAAAAGACTCCCTCCCTGTCCTGCTGCTTAGCGTGACTTTCTTCCACTTTTTTTTT